>JAQIXN010001114.1:0-22494 GCA_034698145.1 Proisotoma minuta | reverse complement strand
CTCAAAGAGAAATGGCAAAACGTTTTTTGTTCGTGTGATGCTTGTGATATTACTTTTGTCATGTCTTGAGATAAAACCCCAAACAAACAACAAAAGATAAGCTTATAGGCAGGCATTTCATAAAAAAACTTAAATTGCAAAAATCATATAATTTTTTTTTCAGCTTCATGCCAGGGATGGTTTACTCCATCCTTTACTTTCTCCTGGGATGCATGATTTTTCGGGGGATTGAACAGGTATAAGAAATGTTTAGAATTTAAATTTAATTTTACCCAAAACCACGTCCATTAGCGATAAGACAGAATGTGTTTTACATGACAAGGGCTTAAAGCTCTATTAAATATTTATGAGGGCGAGAAAAGAAGAGGCATGTTCTTCATGAATAACTAATCAAATCTTTTGGCACATTTCCATCAAAGAAACAAGGAATTTGCGTTTTAAACAGTTGTGTTTTTCCTTAGATGGCTTTAATTAAACCGTTGAATTCGTTTCTGGAAACACATTTATAATAGAAATATTATGAGAAAAATAAGAAATTGAGAAATATTATAAAAAAAATCATTGACATTTTTATCACTTTTCCAGCCAATTAGCTGTTAATGGAGTAATCCCTTGTAATTAGCTGTTGGTTTGGTAGGTCACGTTCGTAAATGCAAAATTCAGATATTGTATCTCTAGAAGACGAGTTAGGTAAAATTTATGATCCTTTGCTCTGAAGTCTCTGCACGTAGCCAGAGAATTTACAAGGGAGGGAATTGAGTCTAGTCCCTGTCTCCCTCTAATTATGATGTATAGCGGGGAAAGTTGATCGCAGAGTAGAAACTAGGACGTGATGACTTATTAAGGGATTATCAGATAGACCAAAAACATTTATAAATATAAATAATATTTATAAAGCGATACAAAGCTGGCTAGTTTTAATGTTTTCTGTCTGAAAATTAGGATAACTGTTAATAGAACAAAAACGTTTCAATTCACTTTTCATGCAAACGCCAAATTTGAATTCAGATTCCCGCAACTGTGTAAACGTTTCTAATCCATCAATCAATTCTTGTTTCATACAGGAATGCGCCCGTACGGTAAAATGGGGCTCAATCTTTTTTGCAATCACAGAAGTATGTTTCTTCATCCTTCGCCAAGTGTTCAAGGTCACCCCGACGCCCAAAGTGGCACATCTCGGCCCTGACGAGCAGCCCTTTGAAATGAATATTTACAAGACGCTGTATTACTTTCTATTCACTATTGTGGGCGGATTAATTTACGTCTGCATCCTTTTCCTCTACCTCCAACAACTGTCAAAGGGTCAAGACGAATTTGCACAATTTTTTAATATCACGGCCCGAGCCCCTTGGTCTGCGCCCACGCCAACGACCACGACAGCCGCACCGCAACCGCCTTCGGCTTCTGAACCTCATTTAGCGACCGGTAGAGGTGGTCCACAGCCCCCAATAAATAGTAATAATAACAATTCCGCCCTACAAAGTAATCAAAATGCTCAACAGCAACAACTACAAGGACAGCAGAGATCGTCTTCGTCAAAACATGGTCATAAAAGTCATGAAAGAGGTCACGAAAGGGGTCAAAAACATGGCGGGGGAGAAGAGGGACTTGCGCCTCCACCAAGGAAATCGCGACACGCTTCAAACATAAATATCAATCCAATTGAAGGGGGAGGAGGGCCGCAGCAGACGATGAGCCCTGCACCCCAGGGGATGGAGATGGGGATGGGAAAGGACCCTCACGGACCCCAAAGTCCCTCCAGTCCAATGTTCCCATATTTTCTAATGAGAAGGAGTAGTAAACTTAATGGCCAACAACAACAAGGGCCTCCGCCACCTCAGCATATGGGTCAAAGGTATTTTATTATAGACGTTTTATTTATATCATTTGTATTGACGATCATGTAATAATAAAATTAATCTTAGGTGTCTTTTGGACGAGCCACCCCCACAATCTGGAGTTTGGCAACACTCCCGAGGACCACCACCAATGCCTCCGCTCCGAGGGGATTTTGGGGGCCTTGATGGCGGGACACCACCCCGTTCGGTAGGCTCCGACATGTCAGGCCTTCCCCCAGTGGGAATTGGTCGAAATCTGTTGTCCCCTTCAAGACTTGTTAACCACTCCCATGGCCACGGCCACGGAGGGCCTATGCCCCCTCCTCCCCATCAATTTGGTCAGCAACCCCTCATCCCCCCATTCTACCCCGATTCCCCTGTCGGCGTAGAGGACAACGTTCGTCGAGAAAGTTTTGGGCCCCCACTTGGTTCCCCTGGAGGTCGGGGGTATTATTCATCAAGTAGGGGGCCTCCTCCTCCAGAGTCTCATTACCAAAAGATCCCGATGAGCCCAGGTTTCGACTACTGCCTCAGATAGGGCCACGCGCCAGGTCCAGTTAACTCATCCTACCAAGTTTATCTGGACCTGGGTCGACTATATTATTAACCACGACTTGTTTCAGGTTCTTCCATTAATTGTTAATTAATTAAATGTGTTGGTAGTTAGTGTTGTAGCAAAGAAAGCAATAACCCAAAATCGTATGCAATAATTTGTATCGTGTACTCATCTTACTTAACTTATACTAATTATTAAAGAACGTCCTGAAAATTTACTTACAAACCTTGTTTCAACAAACAACGGTCGTACGTGTACCTACAACAATACCGCAATACAATGCTTAGAGTTGCTAGACTTTTAAATAGAGCAATTAACTTTAAACTAACTAAGATAGATTTTGTAAGCTGCTGCTGTGTAATTACATAAATGAAGTCTGATCTTTAGTAAAAATTAAAGATTAAAGATGAGCGAGGTTTGTAGAGGAACTGAGAAAGTGATAAAGTTATTGCAGTATTAATTACCATTAATTGCAGTTTCATATTAGTTTACTTTAAGGCGTTATTGGATTGAAAATCTTAGTTTAAATTAAATTGATTAAATTGTAATTGAAATTATTTAACATTAATCTTGAATTGGAAAACATGATGAAGATGCTCAAATTAATTAGCTCAGTATAATAAGGATACAAATTTCCCAAAAAACTTGGCTTGAAATTAACAAATTAATTGGAGAGTTAATTAACTAACTAAATATAGCTATAAATCTAATTAGTAAACAAATCGATGAAAATTAATAAAAGCGTGTGTTGATATTAATTATTGCAGGGTTTTATTGAAATTTTATAAAATAATTTGATTGCATGGACAATGAGTAATAGTAAAGTTGATTTCTTAAAAGAAAAGTTGAAATCATCACTTTGCATCAGTTGAAGGAACAATAAGTTTGGCTTTAGTTTTTGGTTTTGGATTTGGGGATGGAGGGATTCCTGAAAGCTTCTTTCCTTTTGATTTGGATGAAGATCTTGATCTTGCAACCTTTGACCCCGAGGCACTCTCAGTCTTGGCTTCCTCAAGGTCAGACTCCCTCTCCCCCTTGCTCTCTTTGTTACGCTGACCAATCTTTTTTTGAAGCTCCTTGAGCTCTTTGACCTCATCTACGACGGCTGTCGGTTGATTGGGGTCAAGTTTCAGCTCTTCCAAACGTTCTGCAATTTTTTCAGGGTTCACTCCTACTTCAATTGGCTTTTCCACTACGGCATTGGTTTTCCGCAGAGGGGTGAAAACGTAAGGTATCTCCCCCTTTAAACAAAATGTGGCTAATTTTACAAAAAAAATATAAACAAGCATTACCTCAGACTTCAAAAGATCTTTTGGAAGCTTTTTCATGAGCTCGAGGTCAAAGTAAGGCAACGGAACAGAGTCCAAGTTGAACTTCATGACGCCATCCTCATCCGGTTCTCCAATCAGACATTCGGGGGGAATTTCCAAATCTTCAGGAAGTGAAAAGCGTTCGATGGCGTAACCACCTGCAGTTGGAGGCTCAGGCTTGGAACGAGCTGCGTTTGCCAGCCTGTAGTAAATCATATGAAACTTGTGAAATGACGGAAGGTTCGAAAACTTACTTTGAATTGAGAGGCTCTGAAGGGTCAAAAATTTCTCCAGTAAAACGACGATTTAGTGGGATTCCGTTCACCATTTTCACTCTTTCTTCAGATCCAGCCATTTTCGAGGTTTATAAAGGAAGCTTATCCAAAATAAAAATTAGCCAATTTAATTTTGGCAAGTTCAAATTTTTATTTTTTTCAAATGTTTAAGTTCGTGTTCCAGTCGTCATGTAATTTTTTCCTAAATTATTCTAAGCGTCCCCCATTCAATTTTAGAAACAAAATCTTGTTTTAGAAAGTACTAGAAATTGCAAATATTTTCGATTTATTGTGCACCAAACTTTTATTGATTTTAGCCAAAAAGATCGCAGATTTTTCAGAAAACTGTCAATTAGAAAAAAAATACACAATGCCTCTTAAAAAAGCTAAAATAAAAAATGAAAATGATAAAGGAAGGTAATAATTATTTAAGTATTGTGCATCTGCCAATTTATGCTAAATAGGATTTAATTATAAAGAAAGAAGGAACCAAAGCAAGAGAAGCCAACTCGTGACGAGCTGGGGACAAAAGAACCCGAATTATTGACGGCCCCTTCGCTAACTTCTATCTCGTCACTTTCCTCCGTCAGCAGTCTCGTTGAAAGTGAGACTTCCATTTCTTCCATCCCAGGAGAAGTTCCTAAAAAGAAGAAGAAGAAGCATCATGCTGCTGTCGAGACTGACGAAAAAAAGATTCCCCATGAAAGCAGTCGTATGAAAGATATCGCAGACGATCTTAAAGAAATAGAAAAGGCTAAGAAGGGTCATCATCATCATCGTCATCATCATCATGAAGCGTCAACACCAACGACACAACCATCAAAAATTCTGCTTCCAACCCCCTCACTCTTGAGTATCAGTCATCATCCACAAATCCCCAGTCACATCATCGAGACTAAAAAAAATGAACTCAAAGTTGAGGTCAAAGTTCAAATAGTTGAAGAGAAGATCCCAGAAACTCCAGCCCCAACACCAGTTCAAGAAGTAATGGAATCGAAATCCAAACACAATTCAAAGTACGAAAAGAAGAATCGATTGAGAAACAAAACTCCAAGGAAAGCTCGCCATTCAATATCATTGGCTTCTAGTCTAAGAAAATCTTCTTCTTCGTCGCTAGACTCTCCGACATTTTCTGGCATGAGCATCAACAGTGTGGGAAGCGAAACGTCCCTCAATTCCCTCGCATCCATAGAGTCTATAAACGAGTTATATCAAAAAGAAACAATGAAGAAGGAAATCCAAAAACGTCACAAAGTGAACTTAGTCAACAATTACATGCATTTCACATCTATATCTCACATCTACGAAGAAGGGGACAGTTTTGAGAGCGATTACGAGTACAGTGAGCAAACTGAAACAGAAGAATTAGAAGAAGAAAAATCGATGCAACTGCCAGATATGTCTTGGATTCTGGAAAATTCACCAGAAAAAAGTGAAATGAAGAAAGAAGAAGTTCTGGACAAAGAAAAAGACCCTTATTTGGACATCAGATTAGCCCTTCAAGTTGTTTCAATTTCTGGCAGGTTTCCATTCGACGTCTTTCCTGCCCCGCAAACTGGTCGAATTTGCATGCAACGTAAAACTCTAAGAAAACAAGCCGATTTCATTACCATCACTGCAACTGTTGGTCTTTTGTCACTAATGTCTATAATTTCTTTTGGAAAAATCCTCTTCATTCATCCGGACACTAATACGGCGGAAGGACATTATGAGAATTTTGAAAAACTTATGCTCCAAAAACACTGGCTCTACGCCGTCCTTTTTATTCTAACCTCTGTTGTCGCATTTGTAGGGAATCTGGCAATTTTCTTTACTCAAAACTCTATCATTAGTTTTTTCAATGGGTTTGGACATCGGTTGGTTGAGATCAACTATGGCATGGAAGCGTCTGAAGGATTTGTTGCATTTATCGTATTGCATTTTGCATCGACGTTAATGGACATTGTCTTTCTGATTGCGCTTGTTTCGGCGGAAGGAGGAGGTTTTGGCGAGGCGCAGAAATTTCAGTCGCTGTTGATTACGCGTTGGTTTTCTGAGACTGGATATTTCGAACCTCACATTGACTACTTACGATGGTTTATTTTAGTGTTGGAACTGGGAATTTATTTTATAGCGAGGAATTTAATTGTTCTTGTTCTTATCCCTTGTTATGTCATCATGAATTTGGCAGAGACTTGGAATTTTAGGATTAAGGTTCATCTTGCGAAAAGTAAGAAAATCACTGTTAAAATATGCTATCTGCAATTTTGTAAATTCTGAGCTGGCATTTTTGCTTCCAGTTCCTCCTGAAGAGTTAGCAAGTCTGGAAGCAGTCAGAAAGAAGATAACTTACGAAGGGATTCTAAAAGAGCATGTTATAATTACGAAATGTGTCAAACAAGTTTCAGATTCTTTTACTGCAATTCTTACAACTTATTTTTCTCTAAAGGTCTTGTATTTAAAATTTTTATTTGAATACAAATATCAAATTAATTTTATAAACGTTTTGCAGATTTTGGGAATTTGTTGCGAACTATTTCGATTTGCCACTGCATTCTTGCTAAAACTTGGAGCGGAGCTTGATTTAAAATTTGTTGAAATTGAAAGAGAGGATGGACGATATGATACCGGAATTAAGTTCGATACCACTCCTCAAGAAGCAATGTTGGAACTCTTCTACTTTGGCCTTACTTCCATTCTTGGTTTGCTCGTCTCCTCGTACACAATTTCTGCAGTCGGCGAGACCGTTATGCGTGTGTTTCTTAGAGTATATAATAACATTGAGTATCTAATAACATTATATACTCTAAGGTGGGTTTGGCCCTGTCAGAAGATATGGACTAATTCTCGCCAAAAATGCGAAGGAGAGAAAATTTGTGTGAACATATTTTTTTTCAACTTTGAATTGTTGGTGTGACATTATCGATAATTACAGATCCTGAGCTTGCAAATGAGTTTTAACGCATCATCTCCACACCTTATCAAACCCGGCTCATGGTTTTCTGTTGATCGAGGATTTATTGCAGGGCTTCTTGGAGCGTCGTTGCTCATCTTCTCGATGATGATCGGGTGCCAAATAACAAATCTTGTGGAAGTTCCCATTGTCATCCCCTGTTCAGGTTCTAAAGGGATTTGCACCAAAACACTCATCCTAAAGTATACATACATAATATTCCTATTTTTTTTTTTTTAAATAAATCCTTCTATAAAAAAAATTATAGTCTAAAAATTAAATTTTTATAGTGTCGAATCAAGAGAAAATTTATCAGCACACACAGTAAAACAAATTGCCGAAAGAAATCTTCAGCCCCCACCAATATTTGTGACCGAAAACTTCCAGACAATGGAGACTTTCACAACAACAACTGAAAAAGCTACAATGTTTACATCGGCTACCACACCCACAATTCCAACAACAACAATCACCCCCACGGCAAGAAATAAAACAACGACAACTACTACCACGTCTACAACGCTATCTACCACTACCACCACAACGCAACCGCCCCTAATTTTAATCAAACCAATAGCCATCCCAAGCCTTTCGTCCTGCCCCCCAAAACGTTTTAAAAAAATTCCGTCACACATCGATCTAGACCTTCGGACAAAATGCGGTTACTTCTGTCCTTACTTTCCAAGCTCCAAAGATAAAGACGTTTCACCTCCACTTTCTCATATCCATCGAATGTCTCTTTTCAACGCTCAAGGGATCAGAGTAGACCCAAAATTTGCCAGCTCTGATAGTTTTCACTTCCAAAAGGAATATCCTTATGAATGCATTGTCAATCCATACAAACATCTCAACCTTGATGCCGAAATGTATGACTGTTTTGGAAAT
Source organism: Proisotoma minuta (assembly GCA_034698145.1). NCBI lineage: Eukaryota > Metazoa > Arthropoda > Collembola > Entomobryomorpha > Isotomidae > Proisotoma > Proisotoma minuta. Next base: position 14,698 of record JAQIXN010001114.1, on the reverse strand, counting down.
TGTTTTCAAGAATTGGACGCCTTCAACCATTATGCCCTGAGTTTAGATCCACTTCCATTACCAAAAATAGCTCTAAAATTTTCATCAGGATTTGCTGCCGAATGCCATAGTCCCATTGACCCAAATTCAAAGGCATTTCATCCTCTAGAGTTCTGTGGGATTCCATACCCTTATTTGGAATTAAGCAAGGAAGCCATCAATTCCAGCTTTATTCAGGAACCCCTTAATCTGTCCCCTTCGAAACTCTTTCCTCCAAATACTTTCTCCATAATTTCTCCAAGATGTCACGCTCCATTTGATATCCATAGTCTAGAAGAGTACTATGCACTCAATCTGACGCAAAGTTTTACTTGGATCGACGGAACTGAAATCGAAAGACTTGTACCTTTTAGTTATCTTTATCCTATACCTGGCGGAGTCCCAATTCCCTTAGATCTTGGACCCGGCGTAGAGGATAAGGAAACCAGAACCAAACGATTATTTGCATACCCTTACACTTATCTCCACCCTCAAATGACGGCCACAAAGAGCAAGACGACAAATAAAACAGTTTACTACTCTGCCGGCTACCACGATTGCTTTGGTAAGCCACTGGAAATATTTGACGACTGCGGAGGACTTCCATTTTCCATCCCAAGCGACGAAGATAGAATGCCAAGAGTACCGAAATTTCAGGTAGTCAAAGGAGAAAAAGGAACGAGTTATAACTGCTATGAATCATGGACCTCAGACTATGCTTGCGGCGTCCCAGCAAACCGAAACGATTTAGTGGACTTGATTTGTGAGCTTTGGGCTCAACATGTATTCTCCGTCCGTAATTTGCTGTAAAAAATAGTGTATAATTAATAAAAGATAATTATATATAGGTTATAATATATAGCGTCTTGCATCGCCCCTTTCCGTTTGGAGTTGTATTTATTAGCACTAGCGTAAATATTATATTTACTCTGCTCTGTTGGCAAATTTGACTCATCATTAAGTCAAGCTGTCCAGTTTGTGCAAAATTAATTAAGGATGAGTGTGGACGGCGAGGCTCCGTCCCCCGTGGTCAATGGGGACGAAATTAATGTGAAGGAGATTGAGGTGACGGCCAAGCAAATTGTGGACAGAATCAGTGGACACCAGTCGACGAGGGGGAGTACTTCCAGCACCAAGGTCCCACTCTTTCTTCTGCCACTATTATTTTATTTTAATGAGCTGAAAATTTACAGGATGGTGACGCATCTGGAGAAAAAGATTCGACGCCTCCAAAACCACTGCCAACGAGACAGGGATCAATTGATGGGACGAGTTCCGCGGAACATAAAGCTGTGGAACAGTTGCTGAAAGCTGTCGAGGTATAATTTTAAATAAACTTTGTGGTTGTTGGTTAAAGTTGATTTGGAATTCGCGTTTTTTCTTACAGAAATGGGTCCAAGAAGCTCAGCAACAACACGAAGGGGACAGCAGTTCGACCTCAGGGATTAAAGAGCTTGACAATCTCCACTGGGTTTACAGCATCGAATCGTATTTACGAAGTTTGGATACGGATTGGTCAGCCCAGAAAGCTTTGACGCATAAAATTGCGTCGCAGTTGCTAAATTGGCTGAAACATTTGTTTCATTTTTCGTAAGCTTAATTTGTTGCAATCTAATATTGTATTTGAATTGATTGAGACTATTTTAAATAGGGACAAAGAGATTCCAGAATATAATAGCATTCATCCTCACTGGGATGTGAACGGCGGCCTCAGTTCAACTACACAACTAGCTTTGTACCTTAAGTTCCCTGAGCTCTATCAATTGGGCTACCAACATTTTCAAGACGAGGGAAAGTCTCCAATGATTTACTGCTCGGATGATGTCATTGGACAACAAATTTGTAGCAAAATTGGGCTTCCATATAACTGTGTCAGTGTCGTAGACTTTACACAGAAAAATTGGGTGGAGCAGTTTGAGGCGAGATTGAAATTGGACATTTCAAATGGACGTGTTCCCGTTTCGCTTTTAATGAATACTGGTAATTAAATTTAATAAAGCAAGTTTGACAATTTCAATAAATGGTTTCTATTACCTATTTTAATTTTAGCTGTACAAAATCTTGAAAAGGGCGTAAAACTAGCTGAATCGCATAAAATGTGGGTCCATTTTTACGGGAATAATGTGCTTGCCTATTTTCTCAAACGCCCAGAAAACAGCCACTTGGGAAGTAGTTTCACACTTGACCTCACACGTTGGTTAAAGACCCCAAAACTTCCTTATCTCACGCTCTACAAAAGACCAGACAAGATCGAACCAAAAATAATGGAACTTTGCGAATTGGGCAGTCCACGAAGTGAAATTATGTGTTTTACTCCTTGGTTTGTTGTTCATGTGAGTGAGAGTATATTTTTAAAATTAGAGTATTGTGAGGTTGGAAGTTAGAAATTCCTTTTTTTTTAGGTTTTTGGAAGGACAAGGCTAATTGCTTTAGTTAACGAATCTATTTATCGTGGAAAATTTTTGTTGGAAATGGTTCAGAGATTTGATGCATTAGTTGTAGTGGTAAGTTTGATAATTTTTATCATTTCAAAAATTCTCCTATTATTCAATGAGGTTACAAAATTAATTTTACAGCCAAACTGGTCTTCACTGAGTGATGGGAAAGTGATACTTTCAACATTAACATTCCAATTTAATCCAACAAACGGCTCTGGTCGCAAGTCGTCTTCTTCATCTCCATCCGCTTCTCCTCAAAAGACAATCCATAGTCCTCAATATCTGGACACATTAAATTCATGGCTTTATCACATTATGGAACGAGACCTTAAGGAAATTCTTCCTCTGGAATTTGTTTTTGTAGAAGCCCGTGGTTGGAATATTCATGTCGATATAATACGCTGTAAAAAACTAAATGGGGAAGATGAGGCCGCAATTTTGTCCACTTTTGAAAATCACATGCACGTTCTTCAAGCAACTGTTAGCGCAAAGTTAAAATTTCATCAGCTCGTTCAAGAAACTGAAGAAATGGATTGGATAAATAACGAAAATCAATGGGCGGGTCTTGGAGCTGTGCGATACATTCCCAGTGCCCGTCGTGCTTCTAATAAACAAGTTCCATCAGAGCAAAATAAAGTTCAAGAAGCTGCAGTATCTGCACAGAAATCTGAAGAAAAGGAAAAAATAAAAGGAGAAGTAGATCATCTGAATGCTCAAATAGTTAACAAACTGCGGGCAATTGATTCTGCCTTCTCTCTTGGAGAGTCATCCTCTGGAGAGTGGTGCGTTCAATTTGGAATGGTGACTGAGGAGACGGACGTCCAAGAGTTGGTGAGGCTGGTAGCAGCCACTGGTCAAGAGATTGAAGAGAGTTCAGAATTTTTCCAGAAAATGTCCGAGCTAGTCAGAAAGGGTATGTTGATTTTTTTAAAAATTAAACTTGGATTAAAATAATTGCAAATGAATAATACTTGTTTTTGACATTATATAGGTATTCACGAAGCTGAGGAAGAGTTGAGGAAAGAAACTGAAGAAGCTTTGTGGGAAGAAGGGATTTTACGTCGAGTTCCAATTGTTGGTACCTTTGTTTCTTGGTTTTCACCTCCAGTTAAAGAATCGGGTGTTAGAGTGAGTGGATTTTATCTTCGGAATATTGAATTTCTTATTTTTATCAAATTTTTAAAATAGGGACGTGCTTTAAACTTAACTCAAGGAAAGGTTGAGAGCACTGAAAATATTTACAAGTACCATATGCAGCTGAATAAGGCCTCAACTTTTGGCAAAACAACTCAAGAGCCTCAGACACAGCAGCAGACGCCACCCCAAAATCAAAATCAATCGCAACCATCTCAAGTCCAGCAACAACAATAAAAAAGACAATGTTCTTATTTTTCAAATTCAAAATCATTAATGTGCACATGAAGAGACCAAATTATAATGCCAAAGTCTAGCCTAAAAATTTGCTTGTATCATTTTTATTGTATAATGCAAAATTCGACATGAATCAAACTATTGTTTCTAAATAGTTTACCTTATTTACGGTATTATAGGCTATATTGTTCCTAGTACTTACAAGGAGATCATGAATTAACTATAAGCTCTGATGCCTTTTAAAGGTACTTAAACCAAGGTGCATTTGATCTTGTCTATTTTTAATTTATTAATAATAATCATTGTTATTCTTCCAATTTAAGTGGCTACATAATTTTATAGAAGAAAATGAGCAATACAATTTTAAACTTGTTAATTAATCAACTTTTGTTTTATACTTTTCATACTCTGCCCGTTTCAACTCTCTTCGTAGAATTTTCCCACTTACCGTCTTTGGAAGCGATGTTACGAATTCAATCCGTCGGGGATATTTGTAGGGTGCCGTTTGCTTTTTGACATAAGTCTGAATCTCTTTTATCAACTTCCCTTCATCCTCCTCTGCAATTTTCTTATATTCAGGTGTCAAAATTATAAAAGCTTTAACGACTTCCCCTCGGTCAGAATCAGGCGAAGCAACAGCGGCACTCTCTATCACACCTGGAAAAGTCTGAAGGACGGACTCAATTTCTGTTGGACCGATGCGGTATCCACTGGAGCTAATTACGTCGTCCGCCCTACCCACGATAAACAGATGACCACTTTCGTCAACATACGCCTGGTCACCAGTGAGATACAAGTCGTTTACAAATACGGAGGCGTTTTTCTCCGCATCCAGCTCTGGACCTTGGTCTCCTTTCTTCAAGTATCCTTTGAAGAGACCAAGCGGTCGAAAAGGCTTCATCTTAAGGGCCACCTGACCCTCTACATTTGGGGGAACTGGTTTTGCGTCTTCATCTACGACAATCAATGGTAGAAATCCATTAGGAATGCCTAGAGAACCTTCCTTTTCAGTTGCTTTACAACAATCCACCGCAGTCATTTCTGTTTGTCCATAAGCCTGATTAAGGGGGACTTTGGTTTTTGACTCCCAGGTTCTTTTAACCTCGGGAGCGACTGCTTCCCCTGCCCCTACTGCCGTTCGCAGGGCATTGAATTTAAAATAGGATGGCTCCCTTTCATGTATCATACTTTTATATAGCGTGGGAGGTGCACAAAAGGTTGAAATGGGATGAGTACATAAAGCTTGAAGAACTTTTCGAGCTTCAAACTTTTCCATCTATAAGAAAAGAGAAAGATTCGCAATCATTTCAAAAAGATATAAGATTATTATGTACCGTATTTATATAAACGTTTGAGCCAATTGTAAATGGTGCAAAAAAGTTAGAATACGAACTCTTAGCCCAACCAGGGTCTGAAATATTCCAATGTAAATCGTTTTCTTTTAGATCCAGCATACGAACGGTTCTAAAAGAAGATGACATTACAACATTACATTACGACATTACGACATACGACATACGTAAAGTGCCCAATTCCATATGAACAATGAGAATGTGCAACCATTTTAGGACTCCCAGTTGTTCCGCTAGTGAAATATCCTTGAGCAGTTTCGTCGGCCTTTGTTTCTGCATGTTTAAAATTGGACAATTCTTTGTTTGAAATTTGTCCAACAGATTTATTAAAATCTATCCAGTTTCCTTTCAAAGGCTTTTCTGAGCTTCCTTTTGACCTCACAACAACCTTCTGCACGTCCCAGGGTAAAGAATCACAAGCTGCGTCAATTTTCCCCATATTTGCCTCATCCGTAATTATCAATTTTGCCCTCGAAGCGTCCAGCCGGTACTGAATGTCTTCGAATGTCAACATTGTTGTCCCTGGACAAAAAATTGAACCAATTCGAATGGCTGCAAGATGAAGAAACCACCATTCCGGTGTTCTAGGCAAAATTGTCAAAATGTACGGAGATTTTTCTGTTTCAAAAGGTAAAATATTTTGGAGAAAGATTGCCGATCGAATGGATTCTTTGGAAAGTTTAGAGTAACTCCAGGATTCCAAATACTTTGAGTCATAGTCGAATGTAAGAGCTGTATCCGATGGGCGTTCGATCTGTTTTGATGATTTGTTATTATTATCTTACATTGGTAGTTTTTAAATGTAAAGTTTAATTTAGTACCGCATGCCGATCGAAGACATCTTTAGAGAAATTGAATTTCTCTGGAGCTTTCCCAAGCTTCCAATAGTTGTGAAGTTCTTCCATGACTTTGAGGCCGGTTGAAGAAGAGGAAACATGTCGCATATTTAATATTTTATGGAAATATAGATGCTTTTTAGGAAACTTTTGGAAAATCATTTTGACAATTTTTTTAGGAAAATTGGTACGTGATACAGATGCAAGTAATACAATAACGTAAAAAAAAAAACCGGATTGTCAGAGATATACCAATGCCAAGGTCGTTTAATTGAAGAAGAATCATGCAGCTATTCATTTAGTTTCATGCAATTATTATGAGTTGCACTGATGAGAATAAAACATTTTAATCGCGAATGAGTCCATGCAAAATGTAATTAAATGCATTGCATTTTATACTGGCTAAAATTTGCAATAGTTTAATTAGATAACAGAAAATATGGGAAATGCGTCAATCTCAATTCAGTACCAACAAAAATTGGATTTATCCAGATCAAAGTGTCTTAATTTAAGACGCAGTTAAGCTTCAATAAATTAGAAAAGAAAGTTATAACATGTTTAGGATTGGCCTCATAATATGGAAGTATTTAATGGAATATTTAATTCTTAGATTTAACCTTGTGAGTTGTGATTCAAAGTTTATTTATTGATTTAGATTATTTTAGATATTGTAGGTTCAAAGTTCTACTTCTAACATCATTTTGATTAATATACATATAAGCAAATGTTTTGCAAAACTAATTCAAATAAATTGTTACGCATGCAAATTACGCAATTTAAATTGATCCAAAATCAAATAAAAATTGTATATATTATCCAAGGGCAAGGACGTTAATTTGTTACAAATGAACAAGTTTTGCATAACCACAAACTAAATTTCTGAAAAGCTAACAATCTTAATAATGTGCAGATGAGTTCTTTGAAAGATTTTGGAAACTTTTTTTGGAATAATTTTCATTTGCAATGCAAACAAAACAAACTTTGTATCTTTCCTATCCTATGAATTTAGTTTAAGGTAGTTTAATCTCATGTTAAAGCCGAAAACAAATATTGAATACCAACAACTTAAATACATGTAAATCTTGTGGAGCAATCACCAACCAAAAGTGATAAGCTCTTCTGCAATACAAACCAAAAACTTGAGAGATGAATCGCGACACACTTTGATCTCATTTCCTAATTTTTTAATATTATTATTACGAATTGCATCTCAAGTAATAGCTGAAAAACTCTGGAATTCCATCTCAATAATTTATTTCATATCTTATTACGTCTTAAAATTTAATTACTCAGTTGGTTAGCAAAGTTATTGGTCAATAAGATAAGTTAAATCAATAAGTGACGAGACAAGATTAAGAAACTCTTTAAAAGCAAATGCCAGCCTGGGATCGAGCTTCTTTCCAATTCTTCAGCTCTACAAGAAACAACAAATTCAAAAATCCTCAAAATTCCGAAAAATTTTCAGTTTTCAAAATGAACAACAAATTTTTCCTCCTTCAAACAGCTTATAAGCTGAAAATATTCTCTGTGGTATGTTTCTGTCGAAAAAGCATGAATGCATGAATTTAATGCATGCCATGAATGATTTAATTGAGACGATGACATTTTATCAATAATTGTCTGATGCATTTAGATGCTGGGTCTTGTAAATGTCTTGCTGACGGTTCAATACTACCAGCCCGAGTCAGTTTTCGAAGTTTTTCTGCTCGCCAGTGTCGCGGTGACCTTCGCCATCTCCGTCATGTATCTCTCCGCAGTCCACTACCTCGGAAAAAGTTACACGCTCACTGTTAGGAAATGCGTAAGTTTTTTTATCCGAATTTTTACAAAAGATTTTGTTTGTTTTTTTAAATTTTCCCTTTCACTCTCAAGGACGCCGCAATCCATTTTGTGATGGGAGCCATCAGTTTCAGCGTTTGGGCCGTCTTTCTTGTACTCATGACTCAAGTTAGGACGGACAGCGTTGGACCACTTTGTCCCATCACTGCAAAAGATGGGGATCCAGAAAGAGAAAAACAAGAATTGGAATGTTTCAGCCGAATTGCGTTCAGGCTTGTGCTCGGGGTAAGTTTTTTTTAGAAAATTACAGACAAATTAACCGAATGGGTTTTAAAAACATGTTTTTTTTTGTATATTTTTGCAGGTAATGTGCATAATTAACAGTATAATTTATGGGATCATTTGCTACATCCTCCTCTCTGATGACTCCCAATATGAAATCATCTAACTTTAACAATTTTACAAGCTCTGGATGTATTTGGATCTGATTTCCGTTATATTTAGATATTTTTGTGAGAGTTGTGAAAGCGATTTATATTTTTATAAGTGATTTATTTTATTGTTCAAGTGCATGTTTTAAATTGTGATATTATTTTAAGTTTATCTTTTATAAATAAGTACGACTACTGACTACTGAAGGGTAAATTATATATAAAGATGAGAATATTGATCTATAAATATTTGAGAAATAAATAAAGATTATTTTATACTTATAAAATTAAAGGTTTACTGGGAGTTTTTTTGTTTGATTAGTTATCATTTGACAGTGACAAATATTTATAGTCATTTTTGGTATTGGTTAATTTGAGATCTCAATCTCCTCTTGTCCAGGATGTAATTTGTCATCAAGATGAGCAACAATGATAAACAATAGCCAAACAACGTTTATTTATTGTTGCATAAAAATGTTAAATTCAATGTTTAATTTTAACCCTTTTAGCCTTTTAGCAAATTCCCAAAAATTATAGAATCAAACAATTTCTTAATTTATCTACTGATCTGTGCTTAAAATATTAAAATTCCCTAATTTAGAACAATGACGTCAAACTCCCATATTTTCAATGATTATTCAGCTCAATTGTTATGATTTCATAATATACATATATTAGGCTGAAGACTGATTCATTCATGACATAATAATTTTATTATACACTGGCGTCATCATTAACATTGCACCTTCTATTCTTAAATATGTTAGAGGGAATCCTTGATTTCCAGTATATAAACTATTTATCTTCCCTTCCTTTGAAAGGTATCATCTCTTCACATCCTTCCTCCCTTTTATCTGTTAAAAACTGTATAAAAAACTAAGGAATGTGCTCCATCCTCCCTTCGAAAGAAAACTTAGGGCTTGGTTCATTGTTAGTTATATAGGATCATTCACAAAGTTGAAAAAAAATTACCTCAGGCCACAGTTTATGGACAAAAATGATGTCATGCTTTTGGAATGGAAAACAACTAATTTTACATATTATATTATTATGTATATTCACATGACATGAGACGCTGACTAACCTTTGTTTTGCTGTGCTATGAGTAATTTACAAATGTTGATACTTGGGAAAAGCAAAGCCACAGAAAAAAAAACATGAAGCTCCATTAAAACAAGTGGTCATACCGGATTTCCCTCAGTACCATAACAGAACCAGTGTCAACAACAGCTCAACAATTTCATACAATAATACTCCAGCAACAATGGGTCTGAACACAAAAATTTTCTCCGAACGAGTTGGGCAGATAAAGATTTTCTCAATTGTGAGTTTCTCTTTTACCTTTCACTGGAAATATTTTTCTGATTGTTTTTTTATATAGATTTTGGGACTTGTAGCGGTTATTCTGGCTGCTGACCATTATAATAGAAACGTGACCGCGGAAGTAGCCTTCTGGTGGTCAACTCTTGTAGTCACAATCATTTCCGTTATTTTGGCCGTCTTCTCATTGTTTGGAATGCTGGACAATGAGCACTTTCAGAAGCTTGACAAAGTGTTTCACGCTCTTGCAGGAATATTGCTGATTATCACGGCGTCCTTTTTCATTTACGAAGTGGACAGGTACAGAAACTACTTTTACGAGAGGAGAGCGTCTGCTGGGGTAATCTACATAACTAACTTGATTAACTAATTGAACATTAAACACTGTTATTTATTTGTTTACAGGCATTTGGACTTATTCAGGGTGTGGTTTGCGGTTACATTGGATGGTTTCTGTTTTAAGAGTCTCAAACGTTTACAAAGTTTTTATGCATTTTCTAAAGATCTGAAAAACCTGCCAGCAGTTCATTTTATTTTCTGAGATTTACCAATAAAATATAGGAATTACGTAATTTCTAGATAAATTTAATTTAACCTTGTAATCTAATATGGAAAGAGAGAGCTACTAATTAGCACTTTTGCATAATAAATTAAAGTTTTATACATATGAAAAACTTTGCGTAACTTACTGGAGATAATTTGACAATATAAATCAACTTTTGCTTTGCATTGAAAGCGTCATTTCATAAGTCGACTAAACCTGACGATGATTCATTTTGTTTTCATAAACAGCCTTGATGTGGCTTACCTATTAAAAACATGTCCATGACGAAGAGACGCGCTCAAATATTTATATCCTAAGCGACTAAAATTTGACCTGTGAAATTGCATGATATTTTTTTTTTAAATAAAATCAAAATTATTTGAGCAAATTGAGATTTGCGGATCTACTTTTAATTATTTTAATCCCTTCAAACTTTAGCTTGTCATAATGGGGGGCGTATCTTTCAACAAAGATCTTGCAGGGAAACCGGAAGGGCAAGCCAGACTTGGAGAACTCGTAAATTTGACTTTGACATTTTAAATAAAAACAAATTATAGGTTCCGATGTGTTTTAGATCATTGGGCTAATCGCGATGGCTTGCACAGTTTCTTCAACGAATGGTAACGTTCCTGGTGTCGATGAAATGGACGCGTATTGGTACAGGTAAAAACCAAATTAACATTTTCCTTAGAATGAATCCACCTCATAGGTCATTATTTCAACAATAATTTTAGTGTCATCATTGTATGGTCAATAATTGCAATATTATGTGTTCTTGCTTTTCTTGGGATTGAAATCGATCTGTTGACTAAAGCTGTAAGAAATCATTATTTATTGAATTTTTAAATGATACTACAACTCTATCTTGATTTCAGGATGGAATTTTTCACGGATGTGCGTGCATTTTACTGATTGTTTCTGCGTCTTTCTTTTTGGCAAGTTGGTGTGGTAATAAATGTGGCGGACGAAAAGACGAAGATTTGGCTATTACCGGAGGGGTAAGATCTTAACATTTTTTTTTTAAAGTAAGCTCAAATTTATCTCAATTTTTCGTCTAGGTTTTTGGTTTATTTTTTGGGATACTTTGTGGGGCCCAAGCTGGATTTTTGTTTGGTGGGATATGAATATGTCCAAAATTTGGTCTCAAAATTTTAAATTGTAAAAAATTATTATATGATGGAAAATTCTTCCAATCATCAAAGCACAAAATAAATTGTATCGCAGGATGATGATTGAATAGTATTAGTATTTTAGTTCCATTGTATTCAAATTAGCGTCCACCTTCGTCCTTCTCAACTCCAGCATAATTGTTGAAAGGAATTGCATTGTTACTTCGTTTGCTATAAGATTATAGGTTAGGTAGTTAAAAGAAGATGAGTTCGTGAGATGTTGGTGATTTACCCAACTTTAGTCATCAGGGTCATCCCAAATAAATATCATGTCATACTGCCTTTGGCAATCCAGAAAATTCAATCCAGATCTGAAGTAAATCCACCCATAATCATTATACTTAATAATTATTATTGCCTATTGCAATTAAACCTACGCAGATATATCATAGCCTTGTTTAAAATTTATGCACATTTTAGCTGTAAACAAATATATTCTTTGAAGTCAACAAGTGTGTATTTTAGGCGTAGCCGAAACAACTATGGAGGCGAAATGAGACAATCAAGGGTTAGGTAATAGGTTTGATGAAATCTTAACATTAGACGAGATTGCGATGAGGCATCATATTCCACAAGTTCAAGTTGATTAGCTACTTCTAAACAATTAAAAGCAAGTATCAAACATTATTTCACACCTATAATTAATTAAGCGAAGGTTAAATAGCCCAAGATGAGGTCTTGGGAAGGATCATGAATAAATTAATTTTTGGACATGGTTTCCGGAAAAACTACCCTCAAATTATCAATGTTGAATATTTTCTCTGGTTTACTTAACCTTACCTTCATTTAAGTGAATAACTTTTAAAGGAAAATGCTCAAGGACTCAACACAATACTGACAATACAATTAATGAGTTAGAAGATGCGGTGGAAGCCTAAAAATAGAAAATATAATGCATCCATTCAAAATTCAATGAGAGAAGTGCAAATAAAATTATTGAATAAGAGGATCCTTAATTTAATCGTATTTGTATGATACGTGATCTTTGTCCGTTTACCTTTAATTTGCAAATTGCAGACTGCAATTAAATTTAAAGTCTCTATAAATTCCAATGGACAAATGCATTTAGAAGTCAGTTCGATTGGAGGAATATTTAGATAACAAAAATGAAAGTTTTTGGACTTGCATCGGTTGTAAGATAATTTTTGTGTTATTTTTGTTTTATTTACATTTTTTTTAAAATTCAGATTGTTGCCATCTCCCTGCTTGGAACAGGGAGATCAGAACCCCCGTCTGGATATCGTTTAAATGCAAATTATGGAACTCCTTCTTTTGGAACTGGGGGATATAGTTCTCAAGGGGGCTACAGTTCACCAGCCTCTGTCCCACAACAACAAAGTTATCAAAGTTCAGCACCTAGACAAGGTTTCAGATCATCCGCCCCGCAACAACAGGGCTATCAAAGTTCGGCACCTCAGCAGAATTATGGGGCATCTTCAGCTCCATTGAATAATTATGGAACGCCTAATTTAGCTTCCTCTCCACAACAAGGATATCGATCATCAGCCCCTCAACAAGGATATCAAAGTCAATCAGCTTCAGCCCCTCAACAAGGTTATCGAAGCTCGGCCCCTGCTTTTGCTCCACAACAGGGCTACCAAAGTCAACCCCAGCAATCCTACGGCACAATCTCGTCCTTTGCTCGCCAGCAGTCTGCGTCTTCCCCTACATCCTTTGACAAACCAATTTCTATCCCTGCCATCTCAACTTTTAGCATATCTTCCACTTCTCAACCTTCAGTTCAATCGTATAAGCCTCAATCTTATGGTGTTCCATCCGTTGGAATATTTCCTCAACCTCATCAACCCATTTATACAACTCCTACCCTTAAACCCCAAACTCAGTCTCAAACATCCCCCGTTGGAATTTTCCCACAACAATATGGTCAACCTCAATCCCAACAATTACAAGCTCAATCATGTCCCCCATCCACCGACCCTGAGGCGAACAGAGCTCTCGTGCTCAAAGCATACCAAGAAATATTTGGAGACCATAACCTAGCCAATCTGGAACAATATTTCGCCCATGATGTAATTGAACACAATCCATTGTACGGAGATGGAATTCAGGCGATTCGAGATCTTGTGGCTCAGGTTCCTGAAGGTCCCCAACAAATTCAGTTTATGCGTTCTTTAGCACAGGACGATATGGTATGGACGCATTCAAAACTTTTGTTTTTTGGCAAGGAGTATGCTGTCGTCGATATCTTCAGAATTGAATGCGGTATGATAAAAGAACATTGGGATGTCCTTCAAGAAACTGCATTGACCATGCCGGCCAAAAATGACCATCCTTTCTTTTAAAATGTAGTTTCAAATTTGAAATTAATATATTTTTGAATAAATGTTGTTTTTATTTGCAAGTAAAAAAAATGATAATTTTTTATCGCTATTTCGAGATAAGGGTGTGAATCACGGTTAATAACGCGAGTCACGTATGACAATTATTGGCTTAACTTATCAAAGTTATCTTAAATTATCTCTGCGTAGCATAATAACTTTTTCTTGCACACTCAACTCAATTTATTGATCCGCTGCACTACTTTTTTGGAAAGCTTACAACAATCTATAACGAGTTTCTGTGAAAAATGGCGTTCAACAGGGAACGAATGGGAGACAGAGTTGGAATTCTAAAAATTTTGGCAATAGTAATGATTTTTTACAAGTTTTTTTTAGGAATTTTACAGTTTATTTATTTCAGGTTTTTGGGATTATAACGCTTGGGTTTATTGGCTACGCCTACTACAAAGATGGAAAAGACGAAGCTTTTTTGTCTTGCGTTATAATTTGCTTCATAATTTCATTTTTGTGGTCCCTTGCCATCATTTTTGATGTCGTTAATCAATCGGAAGTTATGAAGAAGGCTGACATGCTCTACCATATGATTGCGACCGTGTTTTACATGATAACGCTGCTCTGTTTTATCATATCCTTAATCGATTATAGAACTGGGAACAATAAAACGAATTACAGACTTTGGCAAAGAATCTTTGCTTTCGTAAGTTTCTTTTAAAAAAAATTTGAAACATTTAAGTTTTGAGAATTTTTGTTTGTTTGTTTTAGCTTTTTGGCGTCGTTAACAATTTGATTTATGCGTACATTTCCTTCCTCTTGTACCACTCTTTGTAAATAATAGCGAAATATTGAGTTGCATGAATATATTAATATAATTTGTATCGTTTTTGTTAAATTAATTGAAATAAAGTTTTGTGGTTATACATATTTGAATCAGAATTTGTAGAAAACAGTTCATATCATTATTCATTAATTGTTTATGATTTGATTGTTTCAATTCGATCTATAGAACAGATTGAGACCAAGAATTGCGAAGCCTATGCTGGGCAAATGGTTGCTAATCAATCTGAAATAAAAAATATATTAATTTAAAAAAAAAAAGATCTTAGGCAAGACACACATTAAAATATAAAACAAGTTATCTTT
>JAQIXN010001113.1:0-22509 GCA_034698145.1 Proisotoma minuta | reverse complement strand
CAAGTTTCGCCTCTTTTAGAGCTCTCAAATTCATGACCCCATAAAAAGTCACCCGAACACTCGGGGCAATGTGCGACCATGTTTTCTGTTTCTTCTAAGTTGGTTCTTAATATTTAAATCAAGAAAGCCCGCTCGAAATGTTTTGGCGGGAAATAAAATGGGGTCAAAGTTGGCCATTTTCAGCGTTTTTAGCGCTTTTTCGGTATATTTTTTAAAATATCTCAGTCGCATATTACCCCAGGACCCTGAAAATTTTGGAGGGAGCTATCAGATGCATGAGGAACATTTCCTAAAATTTTGAGCGCTCTACGGTGACTTTTTGGAAAAAGTGGGTGGGGCCGGTTACACCCACTTCAAATTTTTTTTTGATTTTTTTTTCACTATAAAACTATTAAAGGAAGGCTATAACATCGGAAAAACACAAAAAATGAATTTTGGCCCCGACTTCGGGTTCCTACCACATAGTGCTTTCCCTTTTATATTTAAACTAATTAGTTTAAGTGAATGCTGCCACGTGTGACAGATTTAGATTTTGTATTTAAAGCAACTCGACCACAGATTGCATTTTGCTGTTACAAAGCCGCAATTCAAAGGATTAAGGGAGGGCTCCAGGTTAAATTAAATTACATAATTTTAATCCTTTGCAAGGTGGCTCAAATTTCACCAAAATGTGTACACATTCCAACTTAAATTAATCAGGCTTCTACTCTACTTTGTAAGGGGCTTGAGTGGAAATCAAAATTCAAAATATAAGCCACTTCCAGCAAGTTTGCAACTTATGAACAAATCGATTGCAGATTGCCAAACGAGTTAAAAGTGCTATTATCTAATTAATTGAGCATAATTACGAAATGCTATGAGCCTTGAGTCTTAAAATATAAGCAGTTTATGAATTTGAAAAAGTTAAAAAGGTCTCTTTTCTGTTTTAATATTCAACAAAGTTGTTAAATGAATATGACAACAGAAATTGAGAGAAATTGTGATTTCTAATAAGCCCTAAATTCTAGGAATTTTCGATTATCAAATTTACTTCAACATTTGTATTTGTAATCACATTTTAATATACCTATGTCACTTGCAATCATCTAAACCAAATATTTTTTCAAGAATTTGGATTTTCTCAATAATTAAATATTAATTTACCATTTGCATTGCAATGCCCTAGAGTTCTATAAATCTAAAACCACCAAAAATTAACATTTACCAAAAATTTGGCAAACCACACCTCAAATTAACAAAGAGAGCAATACATCACCATCACTTTTAATATCATTTCCACATGGAATTAAAATTGGTTATTCTCAAATTTCATTTGTAGATTAAAGTTTCTCTTTCAATAACCATAATTCATCTCTGGCATAAATTAATCTTTTAATTTATGATCCTCCACTTTCTCCAATTTCTCTCCCATTGTGAGGGAGTAATAAAAATATTGGAAGCGGCGGAATTTCGCTCCAACGCTTCCCCCAAAAACCCAAAACGTAAAACCTTAGCCACCAACACTCCCAATAAGCAAATGGATGTAGTTAAGTGGCGAAAGTTGTTTAATTATGTAAGATTTTGTGAAATCTTTATATTTTTGTAGAATACTCTTTGTAAGCTGGGATTTATCTTGTTTTGAAATTGTTTTCGAACGGAGCAGGGGCTGGAAAATTACTTTTTCGGCATCTGGACATGTTTGTGTTATATGTTTTGGGCAAATGGACATCAAAATGTGCAAAAGTTGTGGTAGTTAAGATGATAAACAGGCAAAAAAGACAGACAGACAGACAGACAGACAGAACAGTTTCATAAAAGGGTTCTACTCCCAAATAAATATATCACTACCTACTTTTGTGTGTGTTCTATATCATTTCTTATTCTGGAGAAATCTTTCTCGAAAAAGTAAGTTCTCGACCCTCTTGTACTAAAGAAAGCTGAATTTTTATGTTGAGAAAATTCTTCTTTAATGCAATGGGACAGGGAAGGGAAAGTTGGCTTGAACTTGTCCAGGTATCAGAGAAAGATATAAAATATTTTAATAAAATGTGAAAAGTTTCCGCAGAACTATCATTTAAATATTTATAAGTAGTGGCCTAAAAAATATGGTTTTTTGGAACATTGTGACATTTTGCAAACTGGGTTTACATTAAAATTAAAATCACTCAAAAGAGGATTTTTAAAATCATTAATCTTCAAAAAAACACATAATTTTGTATGAAAACCAATCAAAAGTTTTCAAATTTAAAAGCAGCAGCAATTTTAATGATAATCTTCTCAATAAAATTAAAATTTAGTCCATAAAGTTTTATATGCATTGCATTCTGATAAACGAACTTAAAATTTTGTATTGATTTAAAAATATGAATGACAAAATCAACCATATAAAACAATCCTAATTCTCAATGTCATCCTTTCTAATCCATACAATTTTATATGGGCTCTCATCACCATAAATTTGGGCTAATGGCCAACTCCGCTCGTCATCATTGCATAATCTAATTTTTGATTGATGGCAAATGTCTTGCACCACTTCCCTTTTTATGGAAGCAACTTTATTTAAAATTACACTGCATAAAGAAAGAAGTGGGAAAGTTTTGTAGCTTTAAGTTTAAGTGGATGGGGAGACATTGCAATTGACTTTCACACATAAATCCACTTCCCCTCCATTCAACAATTACAAATGATACAGGGTTCGCACAAATTGTCATGGAAAATAGAGACATTTTTCAAATAATTTGACCTTTCAGCCTAGAGGTCAAGTATACCAAGGTCAATTTTTGAATATTAGCTAAAACTATAGGTTTTGAGCCAACAGCCAAAATTTTAGACTTTGATGTCAAAAATTTTGAGAATGGGACAAATGTATTCAAAAAGGTTCAAATTCATTGTATTTTAAATTGGTCTCACCCTGTATGGATACATTATGGGAAACTTTTTACAAATTGACTTCAATGGCACATTTGGGTCCATTTCATTTGTTCCACTCACTTCTTTAGGAGACTGTTAGCAGCAAAGGTTATTGAGCTCTTTTGTTGATTTGTCTGTCTGTCTCTCTGTCTGTCTGTCTGTCCGTCTGTTATTAAACCAGTAAGTCCTACAAAAAATTAATTTCCACGGTAAAAGCGACCAAATTATTTGATTATTGCCCCCAAATAATTTTCTTTTTACTTTCTACCAATTTCCAGTTACATTTTTAAACCACTGATACCCAAATAATTCAAAAACCCCAACAAAATTAAAATCTCGACCTAGACAAAAATCCACAGCCGCTACTTGAATAAATCCATTGCCCAAATGCACTTTCGGCTGGTGGATAGTTAACTACGAAAACTTTTTTATACAATTTCCTCGCCCTTTGTAACCCAAAGTGTCAATGCAAATGCAACATTTTGACTTCTGTTTTTTATTGTTAGCCAACCACGCATTTTACTTTATCTGGAGATGAAAAGAGCAACTTTTGTATTGTGGCTAATATTTTCCAAATTCTGTTTTTTATGGGCTACTCCTTGTCCTACATTTTAGCGTAAAAATGCGTTTTGGTGCTTTATGTAGATTTGTTTATGTACATGCGACAATAAACGCATTTAGATGGCCGTAAACTTTACTTTTATGCGAAGCAAATGAAAGTTAAAAGATGACAATGATTTTGCACGTGTTCAAAATGTAAATATTTTGTTTTTGATCAAAAATAAATATATTTGGGGCAGATTCCGTTATTTTTTGTAAACTGTTTTTTTCCGTGAATAATTCCAAACCAAAACAAATTGTAGGCAAATAATTAATAAAATAATTTTTGGCTATATTTATAAATCAGTTAAAGTAAATGATGTAAATTTGAATTTTGTTTATACAAAAATTCAAGACCAAGTAGCGCCATTTAGCCCTATAATTTTTAATTATTCTCTATTTATTTTAAAATTTTTAATTATAAAAAGCAATAGAAACACAATTTTAGAATCAACCGGGATATAAAAAAGTTTTAAGTTTTAAGAAGAGGGGATTATTAAAATATAAAAAATGAGCTATTATCATGGATTTTAAAATTTCCATTGTTTTTTTTTTCAGTTCCACCTACAATTCGGACCGAACCCAGTCATTTGACTATCAGCAAAGGGGACAGTATCACGTTGGCATGCAAAGCATCTGGAAATCCCGTACCAACAGTTATCTGGACTAAAAAAGTAAGCATTTTACAACATTTTTAATCACATGTATACAAAATGCTTATCAAACTTATTTTATAAATATTTCAGAATAGCATGTTGCCGAACGGGGAATCAACGGCTGAAGGAAGCACTTTTCCAATTCAAAAAGCGGATCGATATGCAGCTGGAATTTACTTGTGCAGTGCGGATAACGAGGTGGGGGCTCCCGTCACTGCTACCATCGAGGTCAAGGTTCAATGTAAGTATTTAAAAAAAGAATTTGACCTTTGATTGATATTTTATATTTTATATTTTTTGAGAAATAGTTTGCATACAGTTGTAACCTTAATTTATTTTTTGGATCCATCACAAACTGGCTTTTTTGATTTTTTGCAAGCTCCAATTAAACTTTGTATTTAAATTGGTGCAAAGTTGCACTTTTTATGCATCAAAATAACAGTTTTAACCTTAAAAGTTAAACTTTAAATTTTAAACGAGCTTCGTTCAAAATGCAAAGCTTTTTTATTTCACCAAAAAATATTTCCCTGACCCCTTTGACCCAGTTGTCATCCGTGATTGATATTTATATTAAAACGGATCTAGCTAATCATAAGGATAAGCCTAAAAGCTTTATCCTCCGTGATTCCATTTTTCGGCATAATTGAAATTGAAGCCTGTCAACTCAAATCCCAGGATTGTGCGTTTTATGCAATAATAGGCCTCATTAATTTCCCTTCCGCTCAGCTTTAGATCAAAGCTGAAAAAAGTGATGAGGCAGGATTTTTAGGACAGAGTTCTAAATTTTAATTGTTGATTAGATCCACCTGAAATCGACATGGAAGGGGCTTGGATTCATTCTGGGGAAGGACAGGAGGCGACGTTGTCTTGCGTTGTTCACTCCGATCCACCACCAACGGTAAGAAAACCATTTTTTTTTTAATTTTTAAATATAATTGTTTTATAGAGTATTCATAAGGAAGGTAAATTTTAAAGTTAACAATATCATAAATGTGTGAAGATTTAAGGAAATCTTAAATTTAAAAATCTGTCAATTCTAAATGGCATTAGAATCAACAATTACTAAAAATCTAAAAATAAAAGTTTTCATGTAGTTTTCACAATTGTGATAACTGCGAAAGAGTTAAAAAGACTTTTATATTGAAAGTGATTAAATTTTGTTAAAAAATCAGGTCAATTAATAAAATAAAATCCATTTTTCGGGGATTTTTCAAATTTTGAAGTCCCAAAACGATTTTAAAGTGTCAAGCCTTCTTCCATCAAATTCATTACTTTCTTTCAATCTTTATTTACAAAGTCCGCCCCCTCTTTCTTTCTCTTTCTTCCTCTTTATTTACTTGGGCTTCAAAGTCAAAGATTGAGCGGAAGATTGAGTTTGTTGATGAGCCCACTGTCAACTATTCAATTCAACGCTTTTCTTATCTCCTCCTTCCAGTCCACGGCGGAGATAGGATCAAGAAAATGTAAATTATTTACATAGACCAAAGTTAATAAGAAAGGAGTCAAAGGAATTAATAAAAAGTGTCAAAGCTCGACTTGGTTTAAGTTTAAAGCAGAGGAATAATGAAAAAGAAGCAAAATAAAATAGAAATGAGAGAAGAAAGTTAAAGACAAGTGAATTTTTCTGAATTTTTTGAAAAAAAAATTGATTTAATTTTGCATTTGTAGCAAAATTATAATGAATAAATTGTCCTTATGAAACTCTTGGATATTCAAAAAAAAATATATCGCAAGAAGGAGTCCAGAAGATATTTAATCTAGATTCTATTTTTAGAATTTTGCTTCCAATATGTATCAAAAATATGCTTTCGAGAAAAAAGTGATAAGGCTGAGTTGTCAACTAAATTGATAGTTTATTACATTATTATTTCATAAAATTAAAAAAATGATGAGCAATCTTTCCTTCCTTCCTAAATTAATCCGACGCGATGAAGACTGATGGCAGCTTTTAATAAAATTAGTGATGATTTGCACTTTCCCCTTACTTTTCACATTCCTGTTGAAAAAAGCAAGTAAATTGTATTATTATTAGAGCATAATCAAATTGACAGGGAGAAAGATAAAAAACAAGAGCTGTTATTTTTATAAATATTCACCTCAAGAAAAGCCAAATGCATGCACATTCCCAAAGGTACATAAGTATTGCAGGAGGGGTCAGCGGGGTCAATCATTGATGCTGAAAAATAAGAAATTATTATACATTTTTGGGCATGAATATGAATAGGATTGTGATGGAAAGTTGATTTCCTCAATTTTTTGGCCATAACTCTTAAAGTTTAGGCCAAATTATCAGCTTCACAATTTCTCAACGTTTAATTTAAACAAATAAAAAGATGCCCACAATTTAACTGCAGTTCAATTTAAAGACGTACAAATGAAATTGTATGCCAATTGAATTTTACAATGCATCAAAAGCTTTCTTTCAAATTTCAAAAATAGCCCTATTTTTGCTTTTTTAAGATGTTTAATAATAATTTCACTTATTCCTGATTTTATTAATTCTTGGAAAAACTTACTTTCCTCATCCAAGCAAGTGTCCATTCTTTTGTTTAAATCGTCATGGACAATGGCTGGCATGTTGTCAGTGATTAGCTTTTTAATGTTTTCCTTGTGAGGCAGCCCTTTGTCGTCAATCTGTCAAAAATTCATCAATTTAATATTGTTTTGGCGACTAATATTTTGACTCCACTTACAACTCCTTTCTTTGTCATCACGCACTTCCCAAAGCACTAATATTTATAAGAGAAAAACAATTATTAATTGGGTTATTGATAAGATGAAATTTTTAATTATCAACTTACGGGCATTTTATCTGCTGGCACATCATGAAATTCCTTTGCCCCTGTGACTGCCAAACATTCGTTCACATGCATCATGTGATCTTCGGAAGCGTCCAGATCAACACCACGACATTTTTCTATGTCAAGTCCGGCTTTGGACTGCAAATAAAAAATTTAGATGGTTATCTAGTAGTTCATTTTATGAAGTTTGGACAATTTTCAAATTAAAACAAATTCACAAACAAAAATGTGCTTTTAAGATAAGTTCAATTTTAGAACGTGATGGCTTAAAAAATTTGTGTTTTGGTAAAATTTAACTTACTCTTGGAACGGCAGCAGCCAAAAGGAGGAAAGTGACCACGGCAAAGTTTATTTTTTCCATGGTGATAAAATCAGAGACTGCTCACGAAATTAAATAATCTCATCCATTTATATGCCTGTTTTTGTCTGCCTTTTGACCTTAAGTTAAGCACAGGGCTGACCTTCTCAATCAGTTAATTGTCTATTATTATCTGCATTTCGTGCTATAACATAGCAGGGGTTTAGGTTTAGATTATAATGGGTACAGATATTTGGTTGGTCAATAATTTTGGTTTTATAATTACATTTATCAAACGGCTGCGCTGGTCAAAATCAGATGAGAATTTCACAAAATATCAAAATATCAACTGAGCATATGAAAAGTGATTTTATGAAAAATTTTATTTATGAACGTTATCCCAAAATGATTAAATTGATGTTGAATTTTAAATTGTGAGTTGATTATATTAGTGTTCCATTTAAGAAGCAATGTTGTCTATAAAATATCGTAAAATCATTTGTCATAGTAACCTTAGTAACCTTCACATATGAACTTGATTTAAAAATTTTTTTTTTTTTAAAAAAAGGCTTATAACCAATTCAGGTAACGTTGCTGTTGGATTTAAATTGAAATTCAAATATAATGTTTAAAATATCAATGCAATTTTTTTTTAAATATTTCATTGCCAATTTAATTAAATAATACCCAACTCCAAAAGTAAATGCGAGCTTTGCAAAGTGCACCCATCAATTTAAATCAATCTATCTATTTATCCATCATTTTGCACTTCCATATTATTAGGGGAGCCAAAACATGGAAAAGGAGCTTCATTTCCTATCCGCATTTTTCCTCCAATTAAACGAGCGACGAGTTGCAATTTAGTTTTACACCCCAGCACAACTTTATTTATATACAGGGTGTCCCAAAAGTATCAATACCATCACAATTTTTTAAAAATACAAATTATTAAAAGGTAAATTTAATTTGAACCTCCCTGTGATAAATGGTCAAAGGAAAATCATACAAAATTGAGGATTTTTATGGTCAAAGGTCGAAATCTATATTTTTAGATAATTCTCATTTGTAAAAATGTTTAATTTATTTTGGGCCACCCTGTAAGTAGGGAGTAGTTAGGGGCAAAAGGAAAACAGATAAAATAAATAAAATTTTATTTTACGCCATGAGATGATGAGACAACATAAAAACTCATCTGCCCAATTTATGGCTCCATTCCCTCCTAATGATACTCATCACACAAATGGCGGAGAGAAATGGACACATTTATTTTATTTCCTCCCAACTGCCATTAATTCCTCTGCCGAATTCGGAAATCTAAATTTAGTTATGATTATCATGTTTTGGGTGGAGTAGGCATGGATTTCAGAGGCAGGGAAATTGGCAAGATAGCTCAGAATCTGAAATGGAATTGTTAATTGAATAAAGAATGGCAGGGGATGAGGAAGACGTTTAAATTAGATAAAAAGCAGAAATTTTTAAACTTGACCTCAAATGTAATTAAGTGGTCTACCGTTTAATTTTGAACAGGAAAAAAACAATTTGTAATGAGGCAAAAGCTGGGATGTTTCCAAAAATAAAAATCTGATGACTCTCATTGAACCAAAAATGTCCAAAAAATTTAATCTTTGGTCAATTGCTTTGCATAATCTATGTACCTATTTGGCACAAAGTTTCTAGATTTAAAAAAAATCTTCTTAAAGGGAAAGGTTTTGGACAATTTTGAAGAATAGTATTCTGTTTTTCATCAAAATCATACCCAAGTTATGTTTCTACAATTTACTAAAATAAGCATTTCTACTAATACATATTGAACACAATTACAGCAAAAGTTAGAATATTTTTTATGGTTACATTTGTAATAAAAACGTCCTCTTCTAATAAATATCTTATCTTAGCTGAAAAGCTAACGTCCAGTTGCCATAGCAACAAAGCTCATGAATGTTATTGGAAATTATAAATCCACGTGGGGAGGAAGGGACTGGAGCGGGTGCACTTCCGGAGGAGAAAGTTAAAGCAAATAAAGTGAAGAAAGAATGTTTACTGGAGGCAAAAGCGGAAGCAGAGTTCGCTGAAATTCATTCAATGAGAACTAACAATGCCAACTTGTAATGAGGACCAAAGTCCATTGTCCAAATTCTTGTTAAAGGACAAGAATAAAGGATAAGGACATGAAAAAGAAGAAAGATTTTTGGAGATGTTTTTGGCAGAGATTTGTGACCGGCTCAATAATTATTTTGAGGGAAGCAAAGTAAAATAAATTTTATTGCAAGGTCAAGGTTTAAATTGAGTTGGAAAATGATTTAATCCAATTTCTACTATGAATTGAAGTTAAAATGAGACTATAGAAAATTTTTAAAGACTACAACATAGGTATTTAAAGAATAAAATGTTTGTATTTTAAATTTTAGTTTAGAATAGTTTTTAAATTGAATTATTTTCCTCCATTTAACATAAAAATTTGGAATACTTTTAAGCTACGTGACATTGAATTTTTGCTGCCAATTTTATATAAATTGATACGTCATCCAAACATTTTTAAATGATGAATATTAACACGCAATTCCATTTCATACCTCCCTAAAAATGGGTTTTAAATAAAGGTGAAATTAAAAAAAATATTTATCGTGTGCATCAATCATATTCGTTAAACTGTTTAGCTAAAACATACATTGCACTGAAATTAGTTAATAAACCTTTGATTTTTTGAAATTTCCAGAAGGTGAAGTGGTACAAGGACGTCATGGTTTTGGACACGGACGGTCGTCGTTTGATTGAAAGCCGGGGCTCCCGCTACAACATGGTCATCCGAACGGTTGTCCCCTCGGATTTTGGAAACTATTCTTGCGAAGCGGACAACAAATTGGGACGGACACGAAAGCACACGGAGTTGTCAGGGAAACCAAATCGGGCTGTATTTCGGTCGGATCCCGTTGGAAGGGCGAGGGATGCTTTCAATGTGACCTGGAGTGTGGAAAGCTACTCGGCTGTGGATGAATATCGGCTCTCTTACCGGAAGAAACATGTAAGTTGGGGTTTAATGTTAATAATTGAAAGACAGATTTAAGAAACTATAAATTGTCAGAAATTTATACAAATTAAGAAGCCTAAAAAAGAGGAAATTATTGCAAAAAAATGGCACAAAAAAGAAAGTTGTTGAAATAAATTCAGAAACAGATTTTTATTCATAAAGAATGGTAAATGACAAGCTTAATTAGTAGCAGAAAATTAGAAAAATAGTTTTTTTTAAATAATTGACTGAAAAAAGCAAATGCCAGAAATTTAGACAATAAAAGTGACAGACAGAGTGACAGAAATACATAAAAGGACAAAAATGACATATAACCGATGAAAAATTGTCGAATTGACCTTATTTTCAAAATTTTCAGTTTAATGAAACGGACGACGAGCCCGGACAATGGCATGATGTTGTAATCCCGTCATCAAACAACGAAGGGATGTCTTATTACGAACAACGTGGAATTGTAAAACCGAACTCTTATTCGCAACGGAACAACCCCCAAAATATTGCAAACATTTCAAAGGTGCACTACAAATCTTACCACATTCGGAATTTGGAGCCGGGGCTGATGTATGAGGCAAAAGTGATCTCAAAGAATAAATATGGATGGTCTTTCCCCTCAGATCTCTTTCAGTTTAATACCAGGAGTTTAACAGGTAATTAATATTATTTCTTGAGCCATTTTACCACTCTTTAATTTATATTTTGCCTAAAAATGTTAAAAAAATAAGAAATGTCCCAAATGGATCAGAGATTTAATTAGAGTTAAAATGGCACTAATCAATGCTTATTACTTTCAGATAACTTCCCATACGAGTCATCTCACCAACATGACCTATCAGGTAAGGCAATTAGTCCCAACTGCTGAAATTTTTTTTTACGGAAAATCAATTTGTACAAATTTTGTTCAAAATTTCAAAAAAATTGAGAAAAAATAATATTCCATTACAACCTAAGGAGAAAACTTAAATTTTGCTGATTCAGTTCATTCCTTAAAATCCTTTTTTTGCAGCAACAGTCAAAAAATTTAAATTTAGATTTTAAAAATTCTAAGATTAACCTTTGACATTTTTCAATTTTTTAGAGCCCGAGGTGCGTGATATGAGAATAACCTCCCCCACTTCTGCATCCGTGATCCCCTTCCCCCTCAAGAGTCTCTTAGTCTCTGCCCTCATTTCGATAATCATGACCTCAACGATATAAACAACTCACAACTTCAGCTAAAAGTTCAGAGCTTCAAGAAATTTCCAAATTCCAAATTCAAATTCTTCATCAAAACTACAAGAAGCATACAAATCTAAAATTTTGTATGACACAAAATGACCCAAGATTTAAATTTAAAAGATATTTAAGTAATGAATGTGGTGTAAATGAATTTAAACCAGTCAACTCGCAATAATTATTTCAGAAAAACGTCCTGCGCCCTGTCAGTTGCGGACAGTGAAGCAAATACTCGCTTATTTTATTTAAAAGTCAGAACAAAACAAAGCAGTCATTAGCTATTTATAATTACTAATTAGTTACCATAGTTACCCATCCAATCCTAAAATATTTAATAGTTTAGGTTACAAATTGTATAAAAATGTGGAAATGAATGTGTATTATACAGATATTTTGTTGATAGTTAAAAAGTTAAAACTTGGGGTGACAATTTTCGTGTTTTTCTTTGAAATTTTAAAAATTTTAAGCCCAAAATTTAGTTTACTTTAAAATGGACAGCTTTATTTGATGTAAATTCTACAAGTTCTAAAAATTCCCGAAAATTTCCCAAAATCCGGATTTAAAACGGTATTTAATTTACCGAAAATTGTCCTCCACTATTTTATTGATCTCTATAATCATTAAATACATACTTGTGTATTTAACTCTATTTAGGATTAATTTTAAGCTTAAATTAAGGAAAATTTGCAACCATAGTAACCTAGAAACTGCACATTAAATTAGATCAAACAGTTTAATCAATCCAAATGAAAGTGAATGAGTAAAATGCTAGAGACTAAATGAAACGCTTCCCCTTCTTACTTTTCAATTCCTATAAAAACTAAAAAGTTGTTTAACAATTTGAAAATCTAATCACACTGTATAGATATTATATTTAAGAGAGCTGTAATATAAATAAGCACAGGAAAATGCATGACTGTCCGTAAAGTTAAATTTCAAACAAAACAAGGTTTTGATAAACAATGATATTAAATTCTTTGCTAAACTGTGAAATGGGATTTCAAAACAGGTTTTTCAAGTCAAGGCAAATTTTATTCTGTAAAAGCTAAAAGTGAAAATTGATGCTAAAATGTTGAAAAAGCGACCCACCAAAATTTCTTTCTCGATTCAAAAAATGAATGAAAAGTTATAAAAATCCCTTAAAATCCCTTTTAATACAAAAGAACAGCCACAATTGTAAAATGTGCACAAGCTAAATTAATTTGGGTGAAAACTACACAAAATATATTTAAAGGATCTCATCCTCAAAACGTTTGCCATCATTAGCCAACATGGGTAAATTTTTGGAAAAAATCTTTGATTTAAAAAATTAGCAAATTAGAATAAACTAAATATAACTTAAAGGTATTAGCAAACGTTGTGTTAACGTATACGATTAGCAATTAGCAAAGAAACATGTAGCAACCCCATTTTTTAGATTTAAAATTTAAAACCTTGATTGTTTTATATTTTGAACTTTTCTTTCAGATTATTTTTACACCTTCGATCTTGAACTGTAGCCATTTTTAGGAATATTAAAATATATATAAATATTGTAGGAAATGCTGCTAGAAAATAGAATTTAGAGAAATGTATCTTAATTTAGGCAAGTGAATGATATTTGAATTTGTTGGGTATAATTTAATTTGATTCTGAAGAATAAAAGTGCTGGGTTTTATGAGTTTGTGATTTATTTCCTTGGCATCTTCAAATTTACGATTGGCAATTCAACATTTTACCACAATTTTATTTAAAAAGTGAAAGAAACTTTGAGATTAATTGACCTTTTCTTTCTTAAAACTTTTTTTTTAATTTGCCCAATTTTTTAAGATAAGAAATTAAAAATAGCAGCTACAATTTTTAAAATTGAACAAATTTTGTGAATCTACAATTCTCTTTAAAATCTCAATTCAGTCGAATTTTCATCATTCCATTAATCTAATGAAACAACTCAACAAAACTAGAAAGCAAAAGTCATTACAAACAAATCAAAAAACGCATCCAAATCCGCCCAGAACTAAATGAATTTACCAAAAAATTATGCCACATGATTGATTTCGTCTCTTTTTCCTAAACAATAAACAAACAAATGCAGTGCAATGCAATGCATTCATCCTGAAAAAGGGAATTGATTCAAATTGAAGAGTCCTCCCTCCGGCTCCTTCTTTATTTTCTGTGGGGTGAGATAATTCAATTGTTTCCGAGTCAACAGTCCAACGACTTTTAACTAAAGAGACAAGAACAAATGATTTGCTTTTTTTGAATTTGACGTCAATCAAAAAAATGAGTCATCAATTTACTTCTATGGGGCAGAATAGCATCGTTGAAAATGGGATGGTTTGCAACAGAATAATTGCAGATCCCGAGCAGATTTCGTAAGTATGGATGTTTCTTAGCAATTTCTCAATAATGAAGATTTTATGCAAATCATTAACAAAATCATTCAGGGCAGTTGAAGGAGAGGTTAATAAATTGTATCTTATATCATTGATGCATTCTTGGGAAACTCACGAAATATTGGCAGAATTTTCAATAATTTTTGTTACAAATCACTGAATTTTTAATGCTGAAGAATGGAACATTGCTTTTTACATGCATTTGCGTTTCTTAATGGATTTGTCCTTCTGTCCAATTTTCCAGACGGACAATTTGTCTTTCGATATAATTTCAGATTAAATATTTTAAATCAATGCTTGCCAGTTGTAAATGGCTGTATATTTGGTCACATTTTATCCCATTTTTTATTCGGATTTTTGCTTCCCCTTAATAAATTTTTAGCTTCTTCATAAACAAAACTATTTATTGCTTTCTTCTCCAATAAAAGATGCCGAATTGAATTTGATGTGGTTGAAATTTATTCCATTTACATTTACATTCACCCTCTTCTAAATCATCTTCAATGCAATGCAATGCAAGCA
Organism: Proisotoma minuta; assembly: GCA_034698145.1. Classification (NCBI taxonomy): domain Eukaryota; kingdom Metazoa; phylum Arthropoda; class Collembola; order Entomobryomorpha; family Isotomidae; genus Proisotoma; species Proisotoma minuta. The sequence goes on along the minus strand of JAQIXN010001113.1, from coordinate 8,128 downwards.
ATGAATTGAGTGAAAGTGCATTTACATTAAAAAGAGTTGCAGGGGAAGAAGAAAGTCAAATATTTTATTGGGAAATGGAAGAGAAGCTCGGATAAAATAAACTCAATGGCTGCTCCCTCTTCCTCGCAGAAAAGGAAACTTTAGAATTGAGATTGTAGTGGAGCAATGGTTGGAGAAAGTTTGAGAAATGGAAAATCGTGTAAAACCGGTGTTTTTTGAATATTTACATAAAAGCGAATTAAAATAAAATTTACAGCATATAAATTTAAAGCTAGAACTTATAGAAATTGTAACTTTAATAATTCCGCAACGTAAAATAAAAATGAGTGAGAACAAATTGTAAACTCTCGTTGCAATTTTGCAGATACCAATCAAAGCATGTTGATAATGATATCCACTTAATTTAAAAATGAAAATTGTATTACTTATTACCGATACAGTGCACCATTTTGCAAATTATTTTTCATAGTTTTAGACAATAATAACATTATGTGCACTTAATTATCTAATTAAATACAATGCATTTATTGATTTAACTCAATGAAACAAATCAAGAAGAAAGTTGATAAAAATTTAAATTGTCTCTTGAATATTAATATATCATTTAAACAAAGCCAAGTTGAATTTTAATCTTGAATAAAATTATTGATTAAAACTTCTATTTAGATCTTGATTAGATTGAGGAATTTTGCTTATTTATTTAATAAAAATGGCAACTTATCAATTTATTCGATGACAAATCATGGGGAAAAAATTCATGTTGTATTCTTCAATATTTTTCTATTGAATTTCCAGTCCAAAATTTGGACTCCAAATATATTGTTAATTAAAAAGAGTATTTAGGTTTTTGAAATGTTGGATGGAATCTACGCTAATTTATTCAAAAGTATCATTAAAAAACATTTTCAAAATCCTTTGCGACACTCGACTTATTTAAGCTTATGTACAAGTGCAATTGAGCTGATTCATGATTTTTTGTTAAAAATGCAAAAAATTCTCCAATTTTTTTCTTACAATTAGTTAAACCCGTATTACGAAAATAAAGGATAAATTGGCTAGTTTGAGTACGGATGCAGTTTTTAAATGTTTTTTGGGCATAAAGGGTAAGTCCCCCTTCCCCCTGAAATTGGGCTGGTCTGGGCTAAACCTAGAAGATAATATTAAATATTATTTAAAAAATATTTATGTGATGATTTTCACCAAATAAAATACCTTCTTAAAATGGCGGTTTTCTGTTAAAATCACTGATTAATTTCTTCAGCTAATTTGGCAAATATATGAAACATCTATGGGTAATAAACTTACCAGAAATTTGATTAATACCCATAATGAAAAATTCAGTCATTGACATTTCATTTTGCAGTGGGCTTCCAAATATTTTAGAAGGATGTAAAATTAATAAATAAATAGGTTTTGTTTACATTTTAACTTATATTTTGGTAATTTATTATCGAAAACTGTATTAAACTTTAATAGTTAAATTTTATTAATGGTCTTTGATAAAGGAAATTTTATTTAAATTATCATAATTAAATTTCTAAATTTAATATGAACCTAAATTATTTTATCGTAACTGTTACATTTAATTACGATTAAATTTTTTAAACTTTTTATGATTTTAATTAAAATTAGATTTAAAATAAATATAACTAGTCACCTACTACTCGGATTTCATAATTACCAATATTCATTTATTTTTAAATTATTTCTTAAAAGGAAAAGAATACCTGCGCATTTGCTATTTTATAAAGTTTGCAATTAATGAATTTATGATATTGTTTTATGATATTGATTTTAATTAGCATAAAAAATTTTTATTAAAAATAAAATGCTCATTTTTAATTTATTTAATTTGTTATTAAACTGTTCGATATAATGCATCACTCCGGAAAATTTGAGGGTCCTCTTCCTTTATAAAACATTTTTACAGTGATTTAAATTTTGGTATGAATAATATTGTGCTTACACTGCACAAAGAATTATTTTTAAACTTTACAGCCATTGAAATTTTCAGATAAAAGTTTTAGAAAAAACATTTTGCTACATTTTGAAGATCAAAATTATAATTTAGCACATTAATTTGTTGAAATTGCTAAATTAATTACGATTTAAATACTTCTTTGATTATCTCTTCTATATTAGATTTAATAAATCCGCTAAATTTTGTAATTTCCTAATTTGTGAGGGCATAATAACCACAGCTTTGTTTGGACTTAAGAGAATTACATTTAAATAAAAAGAATAAATTTATTTTTAGTTATCAGCAAATAATTGCAAATAGAGTATAAGCATCATCATAATATTAAAATCAAGATGGACAACTTGTTTACGACCTTTTTCTCTAGCAGCCACACTGCTTCCACTGCTGCTCACTTCACCCATTTCTCTCTCTCTCTTTGTTTGCATTCCATGCAAACATTTCATTTGCATGCATTTTTCCACACGGGTAAAATTACGAAATATTTAGTCGGGAATCTCTCAGCATTTGCGGGCTCCTGCCTGCAGGTTCTTCTAGTTGACTTTTAATACCCCGCTATCAAATTAAGTTATAAGTGAATAAAAATCTATGAACGGCAAACAGGAACAACGACAACAAAATATGGAATAAAACATTGCTTCAAAAGCTATTATTCTTCCCAAAGCCTTTTTAATTTGATTGAATTTCAAGTAACCAAACAATTTATTACAAATAAAAGGTTTAGCCTTAGTTATTTCTTAGTATTTTATTTTACGCGCATCAATTTGGAGTGAAAAAACTATTTGCGTAAAAATAAGCCTTAACTTAAAGGGAGAAAACGAAAAGTGAATTTAAATAATTAACGTTTCTAAGCATTTGGGTTGAAAATAAAAACACCAGAATTTCAATTATTTATATTACGAAATATGATAAAAATGCAAAATTTTAAGTGGCTTTTTAATGACCCGATCTTTAATATTCGCACTTAAAAGAGGAAATTGAAAAATTGATTATTCTTTGTATTTGCAGTATTTAATTTTTATTAATATTTGGAATCTTATAAATTACTTTACGTGTTTTGTATTTTACACATTTGTAATTGCATCTGCAAAATATAGTTTTAAACATTATAAGTAGTGATAGTTAGGAGAAATAAAGTGCTAATGATTTGGTAGCTTGGTTGTTTTTTTCCTCACCTAAGAAAAATTAGATAGACCAATATTAAAAACTATGCAAATAGTTGGCTTATCCTTTGTTTGTTGTGTATAACTAATAAAAGCATTAATTGAATTAATTTTCTTTACAGCTTCATCCTTTTCGTTAACTAAAACCTTTAATCGGCTATAAATTCAATATGTTTAGAATTATTGCTGATGGGAATTTAATTTTATCAAATATTTGAAAACAGTTAAACTATTAGGCAAAGCAACTCATGAAAAAAAAACCGATGAATAAGAACTTCATCATTTTCCTTTTGCTTGAATTTAAATTAATTTTCTAAACATTTTATTACAACTAAACAGCTTAGACCTTAATTAATATTTATCTAATACGCTGCAATTTCTAATAAAGTAATTTTTCTCAATTAAAATTTGGCCTTTTAAATATTAAATTTTGCAATATTCTAACTATTTATGCAAATGCTCCATTTTAATAATCATTTCAAAACCTATAAATTGTTAAAGTTTAAATTATATTTAAGTATTTTTTTTACAAGACAAACTGGATAAAAAGACAAGGGGCTAGAATTCCTTCCTCCAGTTTTTGAAATTATTTCAAAAATGGTCTAAACCGGCAACCTTGGATACAGGTTATGGTAAAGTTAAAAATTAAATTAAATAGCAGAAAAGCAATTAAGTTGCTATCTCAAATTGTTAGTTAATGTTATTTAAACTAAATTTTTCTATAGCCAAATTCAAGTTGATAATTAAATCGCTGCTGGTATTCATTAATATAAAGCTCATAAATTGTTAATATAAATTTAGAAATATTAAAAACAGATGTATAAAAATATTAAATTTAATTCTATCAGATTTTTCCCTATAAAAGCAAAAGGAATGCACTCTGCAAATTTTGACTTGAACTCATTGTGAAAGTTTTAAAAGTTTTATTTTTCTTTTAATTTGTAATTAATTATCAATAGCATGAACAATTAAGGATAACTTTTTAGAAATTTTGGCTTGGCATCTCAACTAAAATATTAAATGTCCCCCTTTTAGAAGAAATATCATTTTTTTGAATTCAACATAATGAAATTCTTCCCAAGTTCATATTCTTCCTTTTCAAATTGGATAAAATTCTAAACTGTTTAATATCTCCAAATATGCGTACCCTGCATTAATTGGGGGCTAGAAATTTAAAATATTCAATATAATTTTTATGTTGCATGATTTTCTTCCTCTAGTAGCCATAATTCTATAAAAATTATGCAAAGTTTGGTTAAAAGATCTGGTTCAAAGTTATTGACGAATCATCGTGAGTCAAATACAAGAATAAATTTTCAGTTAGTTTATTTTTAATTTAATTGTGATTTAGCTAACGGGATTTTGAGACCTTTCAAATTTAGTGTGGTCCAATCAAAAAGTAACATTACAAGTTTCAGAATAAATTTTTGAATTGTTACTTTCACATTTAGAGAACCAGAGATTTTAATTCCGCTAATTGTTCTTAAGAGGAAAAAAGGAAGAATCAACAATACCTTGTAGGCCTATAAAATTTTACAATTTATAGTTTGTTTTTATTTTATATAGCATTTTTAATACCAAAATAAATGCTAAGTTGCTATTCTCATTACTTTTTAGCAGAGTCCTAATTAGCTTTGCTTATGTTTAATGGATTTGACAAAAATGAGCAGAAATGGGATAATTCTTTTCCTTTCTCATCCCTCGCACTATTTTAGTGGAAAGTAAAGTTTTCAGATATTGATGTTAATATATAATATGTAATCCTAACCAGTTTACCAAAGATAAACAATTTTGTTTACCCTTTTAAGGGTACCATAATTCATACTTTGTAATTTATGAAAGAAATCGATTTTTTTTTGAAAAAACCTATGATTTATAAAAAGTAAGGGCTAGAATTTCAGATAAACTATTATGGTATTTTGTCGTTTCATTCTTTTGGCTACATTTAAAAATATGAAACAAATGATAAACAATTGGAAAAAATGATAAGATGTTTGGTAAATCGATCTTTCTACCGATAAACTGTTTGGCCAATACTAGAAAATGAAATAATCAAATTGTTAAAATTTTTTTGCAATATTGGAAATACAAATTCAAATACTTGATTTCAATTATCGTTACAAATATTTCGATTTGATTTTAATCTTATAGAGATTACAACTTTAAGGGTTTATCGTTTAAAAATAAAGTTTGGTTCGCAAATAAATACGCAAACAAAGATTGGCTTGATAATCCTATTAAAAAGTTTCCAAATCAAGTTCTGAAATTTTGCCTTCATTTTATGTTTAAGAGAATTAGGTTTAGCCTTCTAATTTTCGTTAAATAGCAAAAATAATTGTAAACTTTTAAATTAATCCTAAATTAAATTTACGGCAATTTACGTTGTTGTTGTTTTCACATGGAATCACGCATTTATTTGGACTCTTGATAAAAAATTCGAAATTAAAAGTTTCAGTTCGTTTTTTTTCTTTATAAGTTACCACAATCCCTAAATCGAAAATTCAGAATATCCCAAGGAAAATGTTGCAAATCAAGCTACAATTAACCAGGGGCTTCCAGAATCAGACTTCAAAGTGTTTAAATTCATCCTCTTCCTTTTCATTTTAAAACTGATTTTACTAAACAGTTTATTACAACTAAACTGTTAAGATCTAAATTAATATTTGCCAAAGGCGCTTCAATTTCGAGTAAGGGAATTATTTGCGCAACAAAAATTTGGCCTTTCGGATATTAAATTGCATATTTTGCATAAATTGCATAAGGGAGACTTATTAGTCTATGTATTAAAATTTGATTGACTCATTTCATTTCTTGGCAATTGCGATACAAAAACAAGTTGCCTATTAAATAGATTAAACCCTTTGAAAATTTTAATATACAGGCCAAATTTTAAATTTTAAGGTATCAATAAAATTCTAAAAGAAAGTAGAAAATGTCAAGTGTGTCTAAATGGAAAATTTTTCCATTTCCTAGTTCGTATTTTTTTAAATTCTAATAAATAGTGAATTGCTAAGAAGTTTGAGTAAAATCAATAAAATATTTTGCTTAAAAATTAATATGACGCCTTGCATTAAATTCAAGAAAATTTTAATTATTTACAATTATACGCTATGATCCAGCAGAATTAATAAAGCTGATAACAGTTTTTCAGTTATCATTTGGGTAAAACTTGAATGCATTTTTGACCGCACAGAAGTTCTCTTTGTTAGGTGACCATCAATTCTGAAATATGTAAAAGCTTACATTTGACATTATGACAAAATGATCCCGAGCAAAATTGTTCGTGACAGACGGACAGACGACGGACAGATAGGTATGACCAAGCTAATAGCTATCCATGTATGGCGAGCTAATAATCAAGAATAATTGGCATAACAATGAAAATCACTTATGGTTGAAAAGTTTCCTATAATGCATCCATGTAAATTAATGCAATTATTTGCATTTCCCGCGATTAGTTCCTAAAATTATTTTATATTTAATGAAATTAGTCATTTTATATAAACCCAAGTGGTCAGAAGACTGAAGTGGGAAACACGAATTTGGCCTGAATAATGAAAACTTACTTTTAATAACTGTTTAAATATTTAATTTGGAAAACTTTTTTTAAATATCAAAAGTCGCTTACTTTGCAACTTTTGAGCAGTTTAATTTTACAAGCGCCGACTTAAAAGAATATGAAACTATATTTCAAATCTTTTAACCTTAAATTTAATAAGTTTTCTGTTTGAAAATTGGAGATAAACTAAGAAAATAAACTTAATATTGTGAAATTTATCTTTGTTTAATCTTTGTTTGTTGAATCTATGTTTAGCAAGATTATCACAAACTAATTTTCAACAATTAAATGAAAATATTATCAATACTTCATTAGTCTATTAAATTTAAACTAAAATTTGACTAGGGGTTGTTTAAAAAATTGCTTCAAAAATTTAACAAATTTTTAAAGAACTTTTTATAACTAAAAAAAATCTCTGTTACAACACTCTTCAGGGTAGTTTACATAAGTAATTATCAGTTTTTTGAAATAATTTGACAGCAACGGGCAAAAAATTGCAACCACAGTATCAAATTCTATTATTCCTACTGTAGAAATTGTAAATAAATATAAAGATAAATTGAATATTGACTGGAAATTAGCACCATTTCTAAATTTTCAATTTCAAAAAAAGTTTAATTTACTATAATAAAAACGTTAAATTAAAAGCCTGCTTATTTTATTAGGATCATGTGTAAATTTTGCAGATCTAGAAAATTCGTATTACTATATAAAAAACTTTAATAAAGAAAACCTCATATTGTTCCTATTTATTTTATAGCAATATTTAAAAAAAAATAATTTTATCATTTCTTGTTTCTTGTTTCGCAAATAAGGCTATACATCTGCCATTTCAGCATCCTTTGCTTATTTTTGTCACATTTAGGAATTAAAACTATTTACTCATTAATGAGTTATTTAAAGGAACTATTTTTTCATTCTTCAACCCAGATTACATTTTTAAGTCTTATAAAATTAGACTAATAAAAATGTGGTTGGCTTCTCAATTACGATTCAAGCGATTAAGAATTTTAATAAATTGAGGATTACTTAAACGATAGAAAGCTGAGAATTTGCAATTGTGTAATTATATGATAAAACTAGCGTATAAGGCCGCCTTCGGCGAGATTTGCTCAAGGGGGTGTGGTTCTAACATTTAATTGTCAATTTTTCTTAGTTTAAAAGCCTGGGCGAGGCTTCGCCTCGCCCCGCGGCGGCCCTTCGATTTTCCGAACGAAATTTATATCAAAAAATCAAGAAAAAAATTAGAATTACGCACCCCCAAATTAAATTAATTTTTATGAGGCACACCCCCCGTAAACTTAAGCAGAAGTTAAATGGGAGTGGGGTGTAGTTTTAGGTATGGTTTAGCGAGAGAGGGGAGTGAGAGAGTTTGCTATCTCTCCACACTCTCCCCCATCTCCCTTCATTTAACTTGTGACTTGCGCA
>JAQIXN010001112.1:0-22528 GCA_034698145.1 Proisotoma minuta | reverse complement strand
GGGATTTATACTCGGAATTTTTCAAATATTTCCAATATTCTCAAGGACTCTTTGCTTTTCTCATTCTCATCTTTAATAGGAAAACTTTCAAGGGAATTTTCAATAGGGGAACGGAAAAACGGAGCCTCAAAAGTAAGCTCTTTTTGAACCTTTCTTCTTCTTTGAGGATATTTATAAATTCATAACTCTTTTTTGTCAAAATTTTGATATTTTCAGGTCTTTTTGCTCACGCATGCTGTACTTTAAAATCTACTAGAAAAAGCCCAAAATTTAGCTTGGACTCGGAGAGTTTTTCCCCAGAGGATCTTCCGATGTCTCCGCTGATGGCTAATATGAAATCCACCAGCATCAGAAGATCCACAGTAAAAGGGAATGCATTTTATTGATTTGTAAAATTGATATTGATATTTTGCAATATTTTCAATAAAAACAACATTCAAACCAAACTTCAGAAAAATTGACATTTCATGTTTTGGTTCGGAATGCAAATTAGTGTAATCAATTATCCACAGTGAAATTGAAGCAAAAAGCAATTTAAAGATTTGCAAGATTTGTATCGAAAGCTATACAAATAAACTAAATTCTACAAATTCTACATCCATCTCTACCTAACTAGCAATTTAAAGGTTTTTTTTTTAAATCAGCATTTTCCTGAGAAAAATTTCCTCATCAAAATTGGTGATTGAACACGTACGCTACAGATTGAGCCTTTAAAATTATCTATGTGTTGAAAAAACTTAAACTCGTACATTTTAAAATTATATTTCTTAATAAACTCTCTGTCATATTCCTAGTAAATATTTAAACAATTGCAATGACATGATTCGGAGCATATTTTTCTCTATGTGCATAAAAAAGTTCGACAACTGCGTCCACATATTTCTGATGCAATTCATTTAATTGTTCCAGCGTCGGTTGTGCAATTTTCTTCACAGAAATTGGAGCTCCAACTATTTTTTAAATACAGCTTATATTAGCTTGCTTAAGGGTCAAAGATCATTGACTTTATAACTTACCAACGGTAGTAATCGGCCTCCGCTTGGGCAATACTCCGTACGAATACTGGAAAATTCCTCGGCCGTGAAATGCAGCCGGCGCAATTTGAAAGGCTTGCTGAATCTTGTCTTGAAATGTTCGGAGGGTGGAGCCCTTAGGGTTCGGAAGCTGTTCGAAAATTTCTGTTTCTCCAAATGAAAAGACGGGGACGAGATCGGATCTAAAAAATGAAAATTACAATTTACCAATAATTACGATACTTAATTAAAATACAATGAATGACAAGTATCTAATAGCTTTCCAAGAGACTAATAAATAACACAAAACAATTTCGTGACCTCATAAACTTGAACAAAACTGTACCCATTTTGCATGGCGACTTTGACAAATCCCTTTTTGTTTTTGAGTTGAACGACATAAGAACCAGGATGGGAATCTAAGCTCTCTGATGCGCCACCAGGAATTAAAACCGCCGCCCTTCCACCGCCCTTCGTGCTCAGCAAATGATTCATACTTTCCCGCGTTGCGGAACAGACTCCTAAATATTAAAAAAATTCCAAACAAGCAAAGATTATAAGGTCAATATTTTTTTTAAAGTTCTAAAACCTACCAAGTCCAAGAATAAGATCTCGTAGGAGAGGGAAAAGAAAATTGATTTCGAGCGTGAGTACGGAAAATTCGAGTCCAGGAAATAGCTTTCGAGCGCCATGAGCATCTGTGGCAAAACATGAAAAAGCCCCCGAGCAAAGAATGCCGTGGGGGTGAGAGCAAAAGAGATAATTTCGTCCTGGTTCCAAATCCGCAGTTTTTATCAGTTTTATTGGAAAATAGTCTTTGTAATAAGACCACAATGTTAAAGAACGCATCCAGTCAATTCTGAAATATGTTTTAATATTAAGAAATTTAAGCCTGAAAATAATTTAAAGTGAAAATCAATCCCTTACATTTAGCATATAAACAAAAATTAAAAATTTACATCAGCTCTTGTATTTTTAAAAATTCTTCAAACAATTATCAAACTCAAGCAAAATTTAAAAAAATGTGTAACGTGCACGAGTAATACGCTATTATACACTAGAAACTCTGAAGATATATATTTTTCTCAAAAATTAAGCAATTAAATTAATTTACATTAAAACAATTTGCAACTAGAGCAAAAACATGGAAATTAACTTTCATGTTTCTTCCACTGGCGTCAAACAGCGCAATTTTACCTTCTACCCCCAACATTGCATCTGCCCTTATCCCCCAACCAAACCCAGACCAGATACGGCAAAGTCATCAGGTATCCATATCGAGTAAAGAAAGTGACGAAAATAATTATAGGATAGGACATCAAGGGCCAAGCTATCATAATAGCAAACCAAATTATAATGGACAGCGTTTGAAGTCGTCGCTCCGCTGGTAAATGAACGGGCGCAAATTCCACACCCAAAACCCTCTTTCCATTTTTCCTTAAAATTTTGCAAAATTTTGAAAAATTCTCCAGAAATTTAAAACATACTCACTCTGAATCCATTTGTCCTAAATGCAAACAAAATGTAAACTGATCATATCTAAATCATTTATTTAATTGTATCGATTACTTGACATTTATCATCTGACTCTTATCACATGAATTGAATTCATTATTCATTGATTTGAAGTGACAAAGTCCATTTTTTCATGCAGTAAACAACTACCAAAAAAATTTGCCAAATAAAATAAAATAAAATTACAGTTTATTGCTTTCCACTTGGCAGTAGCACGAAAATAAAGTTAATCTTTTCATAGCGCAATTAATGTAAAATAGACTGTGTAAATATCCTCTGCAATATTTTTGGCAGCTGTGCGGTATCTAAACAAACGTATCCTTTTCCTGGTGGCAATTGATCCTTTAGCCTTTCTGCTTGATCTCCCAAACTTCCAATAAACACGGAAAACGCTTTGACGTCAGGGGACGCGTTCAATATTTTTGATAACTCTTTTGGCGCAATCCCATACCGCTCCAGATTGGCATCGGACAGCACAAGCACAAATGCCTCGTCGCAGTCCTCGATTTGGGTGTTTAGGGAATTAATGGCTTCTATTGGAGAAAAAAGTATTTAGGGCTTTTAAAGGAAATCATCTTTAAAATCCAAAAAAGTTTGAAGCAAACCTTGAGTGGCTTCAAGGGTATTATCTCCGGAAGAACAAAACTGGGCGTGAAGATGCATAATCCTCATAATGTCCAATCGTTCCTTGTTGTCCTTTGGGACGTCAGAGAGAGGTACAAGGGGCAGTTTGTAGTCGTCTCCGGAATGCCCTACGATTTCATATTGGAAAATGTCCTCGAAGCCTTTGAATGACTCCATTACAAGGAGGCAGCATTCGAGCACCCGGTCCAGGCGTCGATCGTAGCCGTTGAATCTATAAAAAAAACAGCAAGATTTTTAGAAATTTGTGAAATCTCAAAAAAACTTTTAATAAAATACGAATGGACAATCATAATCACAATCTTCAATAATTTGACAAAAAGCTTGAAAAAATATTTTCGAATTTTCTAAAATAACTCATATCCAAAAAGATTCCTACCTATACATGGACCCCGAAACATCTACAACAAGCTTAAGTCTCTTGGGCTTAAGCATTGGGTCTCCTATCTCTGGTTCCTCGTCCTTTCGCAATTTGTAAACGTTCTTTTCTCCGATTACGCCTTCGATTATTTTGCCATCGTCCAACTCCCCGGATGTTTGATGCCGTACCCATTTACGCTCTTTCGCTTTTGCTTGCAGACTGCTTAGTATTACACGCAGGGCTTGAATTTGGGGTCGAATTGGTCCCAGAAACTCTTCGTAAACGTTTCCCTCGTATTTGCTCATCTTAATTTCTTTTAGCTTCTCTTCAAATGCTTTTCGGGCCATTTCTCGAGCCATTTTTCGAACCTCTGGAGGAACCGCTTCTTTTACTTGATCAGATACTTGGAAGACAGCATTTCCGGAAGAGAGCCGATAAGGACCGCCGGCCCCGCCGAGACCTGCCGTTCCCATTCCGCCGCTTCCGCCAGCCCAAGTATTTCTGAAAAAATAATTTAAGATTTTAATTAAGAACTTATCTGTCTAGTTATAAAAATGACGTTGTTTTATTGCTTGTTTGTTGCAGGATTAAAATTTGAAATCTTGCTGGACCAAAATACAAGCTCTAGAAGAGAATAATTTGAAGTCTGTTCTCATCTATACAGGTGGTTTATGCTTCACAATAATCACAATTCTTCACAACATATTTCAATAGTAAATAGAATCAATTTGACGTCAAACAAATTTACAAAATATGAATTGAAATGTTCCCCAATGTTTTAAAAATCGACCAAACGTTACCCTCCAACATGAGGCGCTCCAGTTGGATCCATTTTCCCGTGCTTTGGCGTCTTGAAATCGGCAGGGTTGAAATTTTTATCGGATCCTTGCATCGCTGCCAAGTCCCCTTCTCTTTTAAGCTTTTCCAGTGTCTCATTTTTTACTGTCAGGACCCTATATTTAAGAAATTCAATCGTTAACGATTGTTATGAATTATTCAAATAATGATAAAAAACAATTACCCTTCGTTCCCTCCACGACTTCTTAGAAGGACTCCTTCACTTGGACTTAAATTATATTTTTTGAGCGTCTCCCTGACCGTTTGTCGCAGTTCAGAGTTGTAGACATCGAAATCAAAGACGTTATCGATGGCTTGTGACAAAGTGTCTGAGGGGAAGGACCGTAAATGTTTGACAATGTTGACTGCCTCTCGTGTAGAGTAGGGATAATTTATAGAGCCTTCGTCCGAAAGTTTTCGCAAGTCTCCAAACGCTTTTGCAATTCGTTCTAAGAAAGATGGATCAAGATCCGGAGCATAGTTTTTCAAAAGTTCCATTTCAGATTCAAAACTTGGATTGTCAATTGCATGTACGGAAAATAAATCGCCTGAAAGGATTAAAATTATTAAAAAGTGTTTCGTTATTGCCTATTTGTTTCTAGCTTTAATGAAAATATTTTCAAAACGTACCCAATACAGAATAAAAATCATTTCCCAAAAACGGAAAACCTGGTCGATTAGCCAACACAAACATTCTAAACTCTGGGTGAAGTGGAATTATCCCATTTGCTTCTTCTGCACTCAGATTTTGATAATGAGCGTCAATTATTGACTGTGGAACAATTCGACGTCCATCCGAAAGAAACATCTCTCCCGATTCTGCCAATGTCTATAAAAATGCATAAAATAAACTTTCTATTCTTAATGTTTAAAACCGTCACCTTCAGAATACAAGTGACATGCGTTGGTGCCTTGTCCGCCTCATCAATGATGATGACATGTCCCTCCCTCGCTGCTCGGACTAGAGAGCTGTCCTCGGTGATCACAACGCCGTCCACAACCTTTTGTTGTAAGGTTAGAGCTTGCACTGTTGTATCTCTGTGAAAAAGTTGCAAAATTACCAAATATCTGATTATATTTTTTAAATTTGAATACCTGTGCAACTGAATATATTCCCTAGGTCGATTCAACAAAAACAAAAGTTGATCCACAAGCTTATTTTTCCCCACGCCTTGATTTCCAACGAGAAGAAGATGCTCCCCAAGTAAATAATCTTGCAGTAGCTCTTCCAACACTCGGACGTGCTGAAAATGAAAACCTTATTAGAAAAATGTTCATAAATCTTATATTTTCAATTTCCCAATAAGTACTTGTTGGATATCGTAAAAGAGGACATGAGGAACTTTTGACTTGTATTCCGTGTCTGGCCAAATATCTGCGGTTGTAGAGCCGATGGTCAACTTTCCATTCGAAACTGTCACCTTCTTGTCCCCTTCGCCAGCGGTTTGTTGTGGGGCAATGATCCCATTTTTGGCAAGTACAGATTCCAACTCTTCTCTGTTGAGGGGTGGCAAAAATCTGTACAAAAAAGTAAAAGTAATAAGCGTTGAAAGTCATCTTTAACATGAAAATTTCGCTTCGTAAACACAGATTAAACTTTTAATGGGCAAACATTAACAATTTGAAAAAAAACATGCGTAACGGACAGACAGACGGACAAGAAGAACAATAGGTTTTGGCGAGCTAATAATGTATCTATAGAGTGTGAAACTAAAAGAGTTTGAAGTCTCAACAAAAGATCACGGAACAAAAACTTTAGAACATTAGATATATCAATTTTACAAAATGGCTGGAAAAATGGCTGAACAGTGCAAAGCAGAGTTTTGCAAAATGATTGATGAATACAAAAGGTATTTAGTTACATTTCCAATTTCCAAAAAAATACTAACTTAAATTTCAGGTCATGCATCCAGTTATTAGACCAGTCAAAAACTGAAATGAACGACGTGGAAAAAGCCATTAATGGAAACTTTGATCAAATATTGGAAATGGCTAGAAAAGGTTCGGTTGGAATTAAAGAGCAGCTTGTCAAAGGTAACAGATAATAAAATATTTTCAAAAAAATTCAATCAAATTCTTTCAGGGTCTCAAGGAATTGTTGACAAGTTTAAGGGTAATTCCCAAACTATTCAAAAAGGGTATGCAAACACAAAGAAACTGGTAAATTATGATAGTTAAAAAAATCATTATTTTCAGACTTCAAGAAGCTTATGGAACTTTGAGCAAGGAGAACATGCCCGCGTTTGCCACCAACTTGTCGAAATTCACCGAACAGCTCAATACCACGATCAATGCAGCTCCCATGCTCAAAAGTCTTGGAATTGATGCCGAAGTTACGAAATATTTGACTCAAAAATCAAAGCAAACTTTGGAAACCGCACAGAAAAAATGTGATGACACGATCAAACTACTGAAAGACAACACGGAGGACACTGCAGCCAAGTTTAAACTGACGTTGGACGCCCTGAAATCGAAGAAATGACGAGACTCTATAGAAATGTTGTATTTAATTGCGAAATTCTTGTAGATTTGAGAAAGAATAAAATCTTTTGATGATTTTTTAAAAAAAAGTTTTTCTTTTAAAGTAAAATGGACGCCATTCCCAAATTCAAAGAAATGGTTTCGACCTTTAAGGCAAACTCGGACAAAATGTTAAACGATATCAGTATGGCATTCGACAAAGCGATTGAGGCATCACTCAAAAGCTACGTCGGACTTCAGTCGGCGTATTTGAAGGGTTACGGCGATCTTTATGGCCAGGGAAAGAAAGGTATCAATATACAATTTTTAAAAAATCTGCAAACTGACGTCAAAACTTAAAATAGTTTTAATTTATATAATTGTATAAAATAAAAACTCTCTTGTGCCAAAGCAAACGAAGAAATGGTGAAAACAATGGACGACAATATGAAGAGCCTTAAAGAACAGTGGACTAAAAACTTTACAGACATGACTTCAGGGATGAACAAAGGATTGGAGGAGTCCAACGCCGCATTTCGCAAAGAGTGTGAAGATCATTTTAAAAAGTTCCCTGATCTCAATCCAACTCTGTTGAAGGAGGCGTTGACAGCAATTTCATCCCACCAGAAAGCAACGACGGAGGCAAATAATACAAAGTTTAAGAGCATCACTGAGATGTTGGATAAGGTAAGTTGCAGATCTTGAATTCAAGCAAGACTTATTCTAATAATTTTGTAAAGTATTATTTCCCTAAACCTCTAAAATTTTAACAGAGATATAAATCCCTGTTAGAAGAAGTGTCCCTTCCACCATTGACCCTTCCGAAACTTGTGGAGCCTGTTATAAAGCCCACAGCTTCAACTGCGTCAACTTCGAAGAAAAAATAGATAAAATCAACAAACCTGGATAAGCAAGCTCGAGAAACTTCCTCAAATGCTCCAATCCCTTCAAATTTTTCATTTCGTCTCGCAATTCGAACCAATTGTCGTGTCGAGAGGGAAGAAGATAAAGATTTCTTGGAATTTTCTTTAGATTCCCGAAGTTCTCTTGCGGAAGCTATTATTTTTTGGGTGTCTCTACTTAGCTCTTTTCCCCCACACTGTAAAATTGGGGATAATAAATTTTTAGTAATTTATGTGTTTGAAGGATTTAAAATTTTTTAAAAACTATTATAGTGTATTTGATGGACTGTTTTCAAAACTATTTAAATATTTGAAAAAAAATCACCATCGACTTGATGACTTCTAGCTCTTCTTCAAGACTCATTTGTGGAAGTCTGTAATAAAAGAACAATGAAAGCATTTCGGGAGTGAGCCATTGCCCCCGTCCTCCGTCTTTTGTTGATCCTGAAGATGAAGAAGATTTTGGAGGTGGAGGCGCTGCTGTTGCGACAATGAAAAAATCTGGGTGAATTCGGAATATTCCTTGTTCTTCATTTAATTCTCGGTCCGAAAGATTTTGGCTGGATTTTAGCTCGTCGTAGCGATCTGCCCTTAGAAGGCGAGAACCATCGTGGAGTTGAAGTTCGCGATCGTGGACAAGTCTAGAATTTTTAAAATTTGTCTGAGTGGAATTGTTTTATGTTGTTAAAAGTATAAGATAAGGAGATTTTTTTGGGCAAATCTTTTAGTTAAAACGTACAAATTAGTTTCGTAAACCTAAATACCTAAAAATCACGGCCAACGTGCTAGAATGAACTTGATCCAATCCATCGAGAACTGCGAGCTTTCCTTCAAGCGCCGCCGACACGAGGGGTGAATTTTTCCAAATCGTGTCTCCGTCCCCTTTCGTCGCCCTTTGTTGTAGCAGATCCCGCGCCGTCATGTCCTTGTAGAGGACAATTGGCTCAATTTTTGCACCCAAGAGGTCAGCAAGGCGAGAAATTAGGATGCTTTTGCCACTGCCTCTTTCTCCCAATAGACAAAGGTCACGTTTGACGCCGTAGCTTTGAAGGAGTTGGCGCAGAACGGATTCTCTTGAGTCAACCGGGATGTACTTGAAGTATTCGGAAGACGGAGTTGTGTCATTTTCTGGAAAAAATTGTAGAAAATAAGAAAATGGCTTGTTATATCTTATTACATTATTTGACACATAATTTGATCAACTTTGCCATTTGTAGTTATTAAAATTTCAAAACTGCATTTTCCAATCAGAATTTCTAGAAAATCTTTCCTCAACTTACTAAAGCTTCCCAAAGTATCTCTTATTTTCTCAGTCCCTTCGATTTTATCCTTCTCAAACCCGAAAGTTTTAAGAGTCTCTTCCACCGCCTTTTGTTGACCTTCCTCTGCCTCCACAATTAGGTCATAAGGATACAACCTTCGTAGTAAACTGTCCAAAGAAATTTCTGGGAACTCGTTCTAAAAAAAGAATTCATTTGTAACTATAAAAAAAAACTTTCCAAATGAGAACATTCTAATTACCAAAAGTTTCCCAGCATCGTGTAAACTTTCTAAGGGAAAATGTGGCAGGGTAATAGACCAAGGATTCTCTTCACTGTGACGAAAGTCCGGGTCATTTGACCAAACGACGGAATATCCGAAATTACTAAGACTTTTTAACTTGTCAAAGTTTTTGGGACTGGCTTTCTTCAGCTTTTCCAACATTTCCTGAAATTATCAGATAATTAGTAGTGATTAACATTACAATAAAAGAAGTTTGGTCGTAAAATGTTGATTAGCTTGTTTTCATCAAGTACGCACTTAAATATCACGCTCACGCAACTTTTGACATCAAAATTTAGCGTTTGCTTTTTTTCTGTCCTCGACACGAATAGGAAAAGTTTGACAATAAAAAATCAAGGGTAATTTTTATTTTATTCTTATCGATTCCACAAACTTATTTCAACCTGCAGCCGTAATTAACGTAAAATATTATGGCGTTGCAATGACAGGATAATTTGAGCTTTGGAAAAATAAAAAAAATATGAAGTGGAAATGTCATGTTAAGTGGAGGAATGCATGCAACAAACAATTTTCGGGGTTTTCTACAAAAATGCATTTGCATGTTAAAATATCATATATCTAAACAAAACAAGAAAGTTCTTCATGTGGATTTTTTGAGACGAAGTAATTATTTTATGTATTTTATGTAGATGGTAGAGCTAGATCTATTATTTAAAAAAAATATGAAAATGCCGAACGTTAAAGTATAACTTTCAAAAAATAAGTATCAAATAGCCAATTAATCAATCAAAATCCAATCAATCTTGAATATCAACCCTCAAAACCAATCAACCACAAAGTGGAAGCAATTTGAGAACTGTTCTATTTGCAGATATTTTCTTGGGCGTGAATTTGCGAAAAATCAAAACTGACAAATTGCCAATTAATCAATCAAATGAAGTCAATCAGACATGCAAATTTTACAAATTATGGGTAATAATGGGTATCCATCAATCCCAAAACGAGTGGTAATTTGTCAAAATGGCGAGTGGGGGAAGTTTTATGGAAATTGGCAAAGTTGCACGCCAGCCAACAGAAAAATTATGGTTTAAAAGAGTAAATTTAATTAGTAGATCGATTGTAGGGAACCCATTAAGTATTAAAACCAAGATAATAAGCTCCAAATGTTACTGTTCATATTTTTGTTTTTTTGGAAGATTATTAATACTAGAAATTATAATTAAATTTATATGCTCAAGTTTGAAGCCAATAAATAAAATTCATGCTACAAAAGTAATTTTGAATACAAGGTTCTTCCACTTTGTCAGTCAACTTCAAAAATCTTACTTTTTCTTCATTCTACGATGACAGGTAAAAATATATGGAGCTGAATTTTTTTCTCGCCTCCGACCGCACCCACTCCCTTCCCTTCAGGGACCTCAATTGTGCAACTTTCTCTAGATTTAGTCTCTCCCATTAAATAAACTGTTGTTTCATCGTCGATCTTCATTTCTCCAAAAATTTCCGGTTTATCTTCTTCCTCCTGATTAATATTTGGACTTATGAGTCCAGAAGCTTTAGCTTTAGGTCTAAGCTTTGGAAGTATTTCTGCAATTCGCACACTTTTCTTGGGCTTGGACTTCCTTTCGCTCCCAGTTCCATTTGATTTAAGGCTGGGAACAAGAAGTTTGGGAAGTGACGAAGTGGAAGCCGAAGAAGTGGCAAGACTAGATCTTCTTGAGCTTGTGCTTGAATTTGTCGAGCTAGAACTTGAACTTGGAGAAATTGAAGAATTTGTAATTGCTTTTGAAATCCCAATATTTCCATTCTTTCGAACTTCGTGATCGATCCATGTCATTATTCTCGAACAGAGTTTGTCTTCTGCAAATGTGGGCGCAAGGGCGAAAGTTTCCTCCGAGCTCTTGCTCAAGTTCAAGCTTTCTTCTTGAAGCTTATGACTATGACTGTGCCTTCGACCGTTTGAGCTCGAAATAAGTTTTTTGATCAGGGGGCTTTTTACTGGGTTTAGATTTACTTCGCCTAAATTTTCTCCCTTATCCCCTAATTTAATTCTTAAAAGATCAAAGACAAGCTCAGAAGAATTATGGAGACGACTTAGGTCAAAAAATTGTCTAAGTTGTCTTCGTTTGGTAGAAATGTTGTTAAACTTGCTTCCCGTTATTTGCATCTCATCAGAATTTGTTTCCTCTTCTTCTTCTGGTGATGTTGAACTTGAATTGATAATTTCTTGTGGATTTTTTTCTTTTTTTCGATTTTTCCTTAGTAAAATACTTGGAGTAGGAGTGATCTCATTATTTATAATGTAGGTGGTTGTCCCATCGGGATTTAGGAAGGAACGAAGTCGCACCGGTTTCTTGGCACTGTCCCACATTATCCTTAAAAGCGACCCCAAACTGTGGTCAATATTGAATATTCTTGAAAGTCTAAACGATTCGTTCCAGGGGTTGCAAACAAATTGATGGATTTATCCTATTTATGCAATTTATGCAATTTGTGCAAATACGTTCGCAAATATAAATACAAAGTGATTTCAGCAATTTTGCAAATGCTTCGAGTCTCAGTCTCACTGAACAAAGAAAGAGATAGATAAAAACTAGAAACAACTTTCCCCGGAGAAAGTCAATTCCAAACTGAACCCGAAATCGGAGTGAGACTTTCTTTTTTACGTTGGCCAGAAAAATCTCAGTTCTACAAAACTGACCATTGCCTAAAATTTTAATTGCAATTCCACTCCAGCTGCGAAATTTTAATTACATACATTTTAACAAAACAAACAGACTCTAAAGAACTTTCACCTTTCTCCCTATTTCTATCCATTCTAAATCAGATAAAAGCCCTAAAAATAGAAACAAAACTGACATGACATTCTTCCACTTCCTAAACTAGGTTATATGTAAATATCTATATTTCGTGTCATCCCCAGAAATAAGACATTTATATTCACACCGAATTCAGAATTCCGTGTCTTTGTCCACTTTCACTTTCCCTGCCCATCTCATAATTCAACAAAGACAATTCAGTCCGTTGGGTCGATTTATTTCCAACTTACATTGCATAAGCTGTAAATAAATTACGGATGATGGATGGAGTCAACAAAAACTGACCACAACTTTCTATTGACACTTTCTTTGTTCTGCTAAGAGAAGGAAAGTTTGTATACTTACCCCGGCTGTGAGGGGGACGATGCTTCGTCCTTGGAATCTGCTTCTTAAGGGAGGGTCTAGGGGGTTCCCCTTAAAAAATGGGACGGGGAGTCCAAGCGCGATGACGCGAAAGGCTTCGTTAACTTTGACCAGCTTCCATTTGTCCAAGATTTCTTTGCCGTGTTCCTGAAAATAAAAAAAATAGTTTTTGTGAAATGAAAATTAATTCGATTGTATCAAAATCATGCGTTCTAAATCAAAATTAATTATTCCTGGGAATTAATGGTTTTAATCTAAAATTTTGAAAAGAAATCAAAATCCATACGTTCAGCAGTTTATCATATCTCTCTGCAGATATCAAATGTCGTCCATCCTCCAAATGCATTTCCCGATTTTCCAGTAAATTATTTAATAGAGGCAGTACATTTCTTTCTGCTTTTTCAATCCCTTCGATAATCAACAGCCGTCCATCGAGCGCGGCTCGAACTGCGGACTGGTCGACATACGACGCCGTTTTGGATACCACTTCCCTTCGCTGCTTCATGTCGGCTTCTGTAGAGTCTCTGGATAAACTAATATATTCGATTTCTCGGCAGGTGAGCTCGGCAAATGCCATCGCCAAGCGTCGTCGCAATGGTCCTGGGGCGCCGAGCAGAAACATGTCTTGTCCAAGTAGGTCCTTTTTGAGCATCCATTGCAAGTGACCAAGTTCTGTTTGGGAAATATTGTTGGCGTCAACTACATGGAGAAAACGTTTAAAACTTTGCGACAGGTTTGGGAAAGCAAAACTTACAATATTTAAAAGGTACATAAAGTGGGTTTTTTGGCTCTACGACTTGTTTGGAAACAGAGCCAATTGTGACGACCTGTGGATACTTTTTTGATGTCGAATTATCCTTTTCTTTTCCTTCTGCGCGGCGCACTGAAAATATAGAAAAAATGAATAAAGTTTCCAAACGTATTAAATAGCGTTGTTTTGTACCAGAACTTGACGTAAAAAGCCGGGTGGCTACTTTTTCTGAGGATGTCCATCCAAACTGACAACTAAATGGAATGACGCCAAAAGACTGTTGTGCTAAACGTCGGGGGCAGTGATAATATCTATTAAGGCATTTGGCAGTTATAAATCCACGTTTTATCGCGGAATTTGCGATTTTTGATGATAGCACAATCATTTTATGACTAATAATTATTGTCTTATTATGTTAATCACAAGTCACTTTAACGTTTTATCAAGTTTATTTAATTATTAGCACTGACAACATAGTAAATTAAGTTTTTATATAAGTATTTGAATTGAATTTTAAAGTTATGGAACGTTGCGAAACAAAATTAGGCAATTAGGTAAACAAAGTTGTCACTCAGAAATATGCAATGTCCTCATCCTCGCCTTTTCCTTCTTCAACGCTGTGCAATTCCACGTTTTGTTGAAGATCTCGATAAATTCGGACGTGAACAATGTCCCCTTCGGCAACCTTGACCTGTTGACAAAGAAAAAAAACGCTTTAGTCATAAATCCTTAGAGTATTATACAAATTGTCATAATACCTTGACGAAAAAGTTTGTCCCAGCGACGACCTGAGTCTTGTAGCACAAAACAACTGGATTAAAATGTTCCTGTTCTTGTAAATTTGGCCGACTTCCGCTCAGTTTTTGATGGAGATGAGGCTTAATTTTGATAAGCACTTCTGACACAGACTCGTCAGCTGGTTTTGTGGCTCCGATTCCGCCGCAAAGAGGCATGATAAGATGATTGGCACCTGCAATATATAATCAGCAGATTGAGAGCTGGACTTTGGAACCAAAAAATATGACGAAATGTCGAGATTCTCAGTTCGCCTCTTGTAAAATAAAAATATCTTTCGCTTACTGAGAGTCTCAAGTTGAGACAAGTGGTAATCAAAGATGGATTAAGGTCGCAGGGCCTTCAGGGTCCAGAAAGATGAGGAATCTTGGAAATTATTAAGAAACTGCGTCTTGCTCGAACGCGATAAACAAATTGAGCAAACGCCCATTCAATCGATTACTCATACAAAACACATTTATTTTGAAATGACGCATCCTAATTCCTAAAAAATAAATAATACAAAAATAACATATAAAATTAAATTTTATAGCCAGTCTTATTAACTTTGGTACATAAATACAACTTGTTAAATTAAAATGAGATTATTTGGACGATGGAATTTCCAGAGAGCAATAATATTCTTCGGGATGATGTCCCTGAAATATAATAATCAACATGATTAAATGCTTCGACTTGTCAACTCTCATTATGAATTTAAGGGCTTTTACGAGGTTGTGCTGCAGCTCTGAAAGATATTCGACAAGGGCGGCGGCGACTGAGATTTTCTCTCGCGACTTTTCCTGGTCCTCGAGGGCTTCTTGTAGGTCGGCATTGGTTTTCGTCTTTTCCAACAGTTCAGCTTCCACGCGTTGGTCCATTCGCTGCTTTAGAAATTCCGTGTCCCTGCGACATGGCAAAAATAGTTTATTTCACAGAACAGTAAAGATTTCATAACAAGTGGAATTACTTTATGTCACCTTTGTCTTCGGCTGGGGCAGACGGTATTGTAACCGCTTCGACAACTTGTCGAATAAAATCTACATCAACCTCTTGTTCTTCGTCGTTTGCGCCAAGGGCGAATTCCCGCTCCGGTTCGTCATTTTTTCGTGCCTCTCGCTTTATTGGCTTCTTTTTCTTCGGCATTTCGTCACTTATCTTTAGGACCCTGACGCAGGAAAACTAAATTCTTCCGAAGAACTCGCTTATAAAAATTCTTCCCGCACTCGCAAAAATTCAAAAACTCTGAATTTTCTATTCCATGTGCTTGGAAAAATGACGAATCTAGTCAAATCGTCACTTTTTTCGTCACTCCATGTCTACCCGGGGGTGTGGTCAGCCTCAGGTAGACTCCATACAAGTGCTTCATCATACGGAAAGACAAAACATCGGGTAACTACAATTTAAAAAAAAAATCATATTATGCATCTTATTTTTTTACTTACAATTATTAGCTTAGAGAGCTTCGCTCGCTGAGCAGCTGCGACCGTGCCCTCGAACATTTCGATGATTTTTACGGAACATTTTTTGGCAAGAAGAAATGGCCGCTTTTACGCCTTGGATTACTCTCGGCGCCGAAATACGCCGCCATCCCAAATCCTTACACCGGAAACTTGGAGAGAATCACTAAAAAGCTCGAACAACTTGGTGCGTACAATTTGCAGACCCTTTGGCGTGAAGGGAAGGCGCAATTGGAAAATCAAGCTGTAAGGGCATCAATCAAAGTGTTTAATTTTAAACTTAATAAACTTATAATATCTTAAAATTTCAGAACGTTGACGTGAAAAAAGATTTGGGGTCCATCCACGCTCTGGAGCGAACCCTTGAATCCATCGCCTTAACAAAGAAAGCAGAGGAAATGGAAACGCTTTACAAAGTCGACGATGCTCTCAAAAAAGGACTTCCGAACGAAACAATTTTTGGCGTTTCTTCGCCTTCATCAAGTGATTTTTCAAATAACGCCAGAACAATTTCTCATCCAAGTCAAGTAGCTTTTGTGCCCCCCACGCGACTTAAGGGGGTGGACGACTTTACCTTCGACTCTGAATACTATGCTGGATATCTGCCTCAGAATCTAAGACCTATGTTGGACCCTGATGATGACCATCCCTTTGAATTTTCCACAAAAGAAAAGATCAACTCTATTGTTTGGCCGAGTCTGTTGAATCCTTTCGTGTTTGAACCAGGAAGTGGGTCCGAGTTCCCTGGAAGTGCTCGTGATCCTTCGTCTTCTTTTCGAGAGTATATTTGCGTCAATGGGGCATCAATTTGGCCTATATTGGCATTGGATCTGCGCCCAAATTGCGAAATGTTGGATCTTTGTGCTGGGCCAGGAACAAAAAGTTTAATGGCACTGATGACAATGTCGTTGGGAGGGTTGACGGCAAATGACTTGGATTCTAATCGGCTGGGAAGAGTTAAAAAGATTTTTGGAGAGTTTACAGGTTAATGATAATTGCTTTTTTGATCTGAGTTTAAATGTATGATCCTAAAAAAACTATTTTATATGCTTTTCTTTCTTTGATTTCGAGGTATGCATGTGATTGTATCCAATGATTTTTTTTTATTTCTTTCAGGGACAGAATTCCCTGAACTAGTGACCTATAGCAAGCAAAACGGGAAGGCTTGGCCGTATCGAGAGCGTAAATTCGACCGAATTCTTGCAGATGTTCCCTGTCTAAATGATCGTATCTCTTGCATCGAACCAGAAAACAATATTTTCAAAACGACCCGGACCAAAGAGAGACTTAATTTGGTGCACACTCAAAAGGACCTATTGGCTTCTGCCCTTAAGGCTCTGAAAAAGGAGGACGGGAGTGTTTGTGTTTATTCCACCTGCACTCTTAGTCCTGTTGAAAATGATGGCGTAAGTTTTGAATATAAAGCTTTCAACTTTTAAATTGCTGTTATTCAAGCACATCCACATAAAAGCCTTATTTTCCAATTTTTTGCAGGTCGTAATGCATGCCCTAAAAGAAACTGAAGTTGGTAATCTGGCCGTCGATATCTACGGTCTCATCTCCCTCCTCCAACCACTTGAAGTTCGAGGTTTGCTGCGCTTTAGTCGCACCCGATTCGGTGCATTGATCGAACCTCACATCGGCCTAAACTTTGGTCCAATGTACATCTCCCGAATAATCGTTCAATCCAAAGTTCAAGCTCAAGAACAAGCTGTAAAAGAAAATCAACCAGAAACTGAATAATATATCAATTAGCAGCTAATTACTATTAGTTTAGTTCGACTGTTAAGTTAACACAACCAGACGAAAACTGGATTTGACTGTTGACGTATAATGTTGGTTTTCACATACATTTTGTTAAATTGATGTAATTTATTATATTCAGGACAATCCCCGTCGTAGGCGTGTTTTGTGATAAAAGAATTGTACAATCTACACCAAATGTTTGTTTGTATTTGAATGTTTTAAAAGTAGGTTGAACTAGATTGATTTTTTGAGCTAGAATTAAAACTGCATTTTGTCAGTTTATACAATTTGCGGAACTTCCAAAGCCATTAGGAAAAAGTTTCCACTAAAGCAAAAGCTAAACCAAAGTCCATTGCCAATTGTTTAAAAATCTGGTTTGGACCAAATTGTCCTTCGATCCTTCTTTTTTACTCTTTCAATTGTTTGCTGTTTTTGGATGCTCCTTTGTAGATCTACATAACAATGGCAATTATTACCTTCTAAAAATAACTCTTGCTTAGATTAAAGAATGAAGCTTTATTGGTTGTCCTCGTGGGATGTCAGATAATCACAAATTACCTAACGTTCTAACTCTTTAGTATTTATCCTAAGGCTATAATTAGAATAATCGGTTCAAACTGCATGAACTTGTATTTGCATGTATGCAAATTTGGATTATAGATTTGCTATAATTGTCTAAAGTTGTGTTATATATAGCTTCTGCAATGCAATAGATAGACCTCACGTTTTAGGAAAAGGAACAAGTGTTAACTTTTATGTGAATTCATTTAAATGTCATTAATATATAGTAGGGCATAGGAGTTATAAGTGGAGCCAGTAATTACTTTAGAACTATTTGAGAAGAGAAAATGGACGGAGAAGAACATCCAACTATTTTCCTGGATATTTTATACTATTGGTTGGCTATTTTACCCGTACTTTCAGCACTTTTAGTGAGTTTTTTTTAATATTTACTAAAAAAGATTATTGCATTATTAATAATTAAATAATTCTCAAATATTAGGTCTGGCTCTATTTCTGGAGACAAAGACAACTGCTAAAGAAAATGTCGGCACAAATCTCAGCTCGACTTCCATCCTCTTTCGACTCTTCTTTGGCGTCCTCATCATCTGCAAATCTTTCGGCCGATTTTTTCGCGGCTGCAACGGCCTGCGACTGCGACGATAAGCCCGTATCCTATGTCGAATTCTCAAGGAATAAAGATCGGTTTGTCCGCGTTGATGATGTAGTCCCACCCCCAAGTTATACGGAGGCTATCAAAAAAATTTCCTTGAGCTCTAAATCCATTACGATACCAATGCCAATAGTAGTACCACCACCACCAATTTATGAAGCTGAAGATAGACTTTGTTGTGTTTGCGTGCACGAAGGAAAAAGCTGACAGGCAAAATATGATTAGGAATAATTAACTAATTTTGAATTGAAAGACTGAATTTAAACTAGCTAATTAATTAAACTGCCAAGTCAAACGTTGAAAATATTTATAAACTTTGTATTTCATAACCATTTTTAAATATAAAAATTTTATGTTAGGTTACAACAACTATCAACTAGCGTAAACAAGTAATAAGTAATTAGAAAAATTACAAGTACTCAGAATTGAAGATATTCCTTAAATAAAATATATATAATATTCCAAGAAGTACAGTAGTCATTCAAAAATTACGCTGGACATAGTTAACTTTGTAAATAGACTAATTATCTTACTAATTATATTTTACTCGTCATCATCCTGCGATTTGGATTTCTTCTTTTTCTTCTTCTTCTTTTCAACTTGTTCCTCTTCTTCTTCCTCTTTAATTTCCACTTTAACATCAGCCATTTCTTCGGGATCTAGAGATTTCTTTTTGTGTTTTTTCTTCTTTTCTGGCTCAGGTTCTGCAGGAGATGAAGCGTCCAACTGAAAGATTATTTAGAATGATAAGAAAACTGAAAATTAGCTCATTTTTTAGAAAAAAAAAACTTAAACTATACCTTTCGTTTAGCTGCAGGGGTCTCATCTCCAGCGGACGGGAGCACAAATTCCTGCTTAACCTTTACAGGAGTAGACAGCGTCATTTTTCCAACGTCTGAAGCTAAATAATTTGCAGGAGTCTTTTCGTTTGGCTTTCCGTGTTTATCCAGCAGTCCTTGTTTTATCATATCCTTTTTGATGCTGGCCTGAAATATAAAAGAATACCAACCACTTTTAGCAATCTAAATCCATTATATTTTACACTTTACTAAATAAGCTAATGAATGTAGGAGAGAAGTTAGGACAAAGAATTAATATGGATTAATAACCTTTGGCCCCAAACCCCATTTTCGTGGGTACAAGTCTCTCTCCATGATCACACGTTTTAATTTCGCCACTATTCCGTGGTCACACATTGCCATTGTGCTTGTTGTCATCAGAGCAATTGCTGAATGTGTAAGAAGAGTAAAATTAAAAATTGTTCTTACGCCATTTGAAGTTCCTTAATCTTACCCAATGCCACAGCCTCTCCTTTTGTTGTCACAATCACAATTTCTTGATTCAGTTCGATACCGTCTTCAAAACGGAGGACACCTGGTAGCATCACTTTGGCACCGTAGCAGACAGCGTTCACCTGCAGTTAACAAAGAAATGCAAGAAAATTAGTTCAAATAGTATTTAAGTTTCTTTGAAAAGTTGTATCAAATCAGATTGAGACACTGAATTCATTAAAAAAAGACGCGTCACACCCAGAATTGACTAAAATTAGTATACCTTCACTCGACAACCAAACTGACAATTAAATTTCAGCTCGGTGCTTTTTGGAAGGAGTTACAAATTAATTAATATAAAATGATTAAAAAACTTACACTGCTATCCTTAATAATAATCCTCTTGTGGCTAACTAGCAGCCCTTCAAGTGGACTAATGACGCGACGAAGATAACTCTCATCTTTATGATTGTCATAAACCCACTGAGCATCCATAACGTCGTGCATTGTCGCCAAATTGTCGAATTCAGTTGAAATTCCTGAACGAACTCGTCGCAGCTCCAACATGACACCTCCAACGCCCAAGACTAGGCCTAAATGAACACAATGTGTCCGGACGTAAGTTCCGGCTTCACAGCTTACCCAGTAAACTCCTAAAAAAATGTACAAGGCAAATCAGAAAAAAAGTAATTTTTGCAAAAGAAGAAAATGTAAGAAAAAAAGCCAACTTACCCATATTCTTCTCTTGATCAAAATCCAACAATTTGCTTTTGTAAATTGTGCGTACTCGGAGCTGTCGCTTAACTGCGGAAATTAGGGGCGGCCGTTGAAAAAGAGCCCCTGTCAACTTTTCAAGGCCTTGAATAACTGCCGCTTCACCATCAACTGCGGAATGCAACTTGAAAACTGCCACGTACTCTTTCCCTGCACCCTGTTGACTTTTCACCAGCCGCGTCGCCCGCTCCACGCAGACAATGAGACAGCCCGTGACCTTTGGGTCAAGGGTCCCTGAGTGCCCTGTCTTCTCCACTTTAAGAATTCGTTTAATCCAGGCGACAACTTCATGAGAGGAAGGATTTGATGGCTTGTCCAAATTGATGTAGCCTGATCGGACATAATCCTTAATCTCTCTTTGAAGGGGAGATGCCCCAAATGGAAGAGGAGTGAAATGATTGGATTTTACGTTGAGTTTGTCGAAATTCTATATAAATAATTCTAAAATTTAATTTACTTTTTTAAAATTTTAATTACCTTTAAGAGCAGTGGCCACTCTGAAGGACGCATTTTCGCTGGCTCATTCGAAGACGCGAGAACAAAAGCATTGGAAGTTTGAACGTCAGCCAAAAGTTGGGATTCTTCGCCATTTGTCGAAGATTTGCGACTTTTCTTCTTTTTCTTTTTCCCCTCTTCAAATCCAATCCCTGCAAAAAGTACCAAAGATTAACAAAATACTCAAAAATTTACATTTAAAATGTGCCAGCTCAGATTGAGGCGCAATCCCAACTTTAGTAAGGGACACGCCACACCCAGAGTTGACGACTTTAATGTCCCTTCATTCGACAACCGACGTCGCCACTAAATAAGCTGACGCCGGTGCTTTTATAGAAGGAAATTTTCTAATAAACAATTTGTGACAATACTCACCTCCAATCTCCATCTCCTCCATGTCGTCGGGGTCAAAGGTCAGGGGTCTCCGTGGTCAATTATCTTTAATTTTAATTAAATGTCGGGGATTGAAGTTTAGCACGCTTCCTCCATGCGTTGAAACTGCACCCGCGTGCTTAATGGGCCAATCTGAGATTACGTCGGATTTTCGTCCCGTCTCATTAAATGACGAAAAATGCTTGTCATGAAAATGACCTGAAAACAAGGTCACATTAGTTTGTACCAAAATTGTTTTATTTTCTGCATTATAAATATAAATATTTAACAAAAATATAAGTTAAAATAAATAATTCTCGTCCAACAATTAGCCTGCAGAAGTTCAAGGCTTCTTAAACAAAAAATAAAATCCCAAAAGTTAAGTACTACAAAATGGTCAAGCTCTGTCTGTCTGTCTGTCGATATGTCACGTAAATAAACTCGTGTCGTTTGCTCGTCATAAGTATTTGTGTCAGTCGTCTTTGTAATTATTGTAAAATTGTCATCAGTCTTTCGTAACTCGTCTTTGTCCGGTGGGGTCAGGTCTTGACCGTCAGGGTCAAAGGTCCTTTAAAACTTATTAGTTTTTCTTGCTTTCAACAATTGCTGGAGAAGGTTTGATAAATTTGATTTTCTGTTTGCCAAATTTTGCAGATCTTGAGGAATTTGAGGCTGGCCCGTCCTCCTTCTTAAGTGGCCCTTGAGGGTCCCTTATCTTTTTGATGATGTGGGAAAGGTCTGAGGGAAGTTTTGGCAAGAGCTCGTCTAATGTTTCGTTGATTGCTTGGCTAACACTTCGACCTCCGAGAGCGTTTTCCATCTGCAAAATTTAACGTTCGAACTTTAGCATTAATTTGAAGTTTTATATATTTTCGGTGTCTAACTAAAACAATTAATTTTGAATTTTAATCACGCTACGTGGCGTTGTAATAATGAAAAGATGCTTAAGATTTTCCCGCGATTTTTAAACATCGGCGTCCTTACGCTAAGGCTTACGCGCTAACTTCAAAAATTCAAGCTTACCATCCTCCGTCCAGTGGTAATAACTGGAATTGGGATAAGGAGTAGTAACAAAAGTGGAAGAAGCAACGCCGCCGCTTTCAATAGGAAAAGTGGGAGGAGGAGTGGCAGCAAAATTGGCAGCAAAGGGATCAGCCCAAGCTTTTTCAGCAGGAGAAGTCCCTTAAGGAAGGGGAGGAGACCAAGAAGTCCCTTCAGTCCCTTCAGACCTTTCAGCCCCAAGAGACCGATGAGTTCCTTGTCCAGTCCACCGTCATCGTCTTCTTCTTCCCCCCA
>JAQIXN010001111.1:0-22540 GCA_034698145.1 Proisotoma minuta | reverse complement strand
CTAAAAATTATATCATTATATTATATAATAAATTATAATAATTATATAAAAATTTCTAGATTTTGTCTCACAATTTTCCGACTTTATGAGATACTTTGCTCGAACGGAAAACGGGAAAGATGGATTTGATGCCAGTGAAATTTTCCCCAGTGATCCTTTAACCCGAATTAACGAAATGGTTGATTGGCTAGAAGAAAAGGGAGTAAGGGACTTGCCTCGTATTCAAACGAATACCAACCTACTGGACGATGAAGATATAGACTCTGTTTGGAAAGCTATCTTGGATCACACTCAATCTTCAAAAAAGAAACCAACGAAAAAGACGTGGTCCGTTCGACCAAATTTACTTCTTAAGGTACATACTTTGTACTTTGTTGTTCATGTTGTTGTTTCCCAAACTTTTCTAAAAATACAATTTGTTAAAAATTTATTTTGCAGCCTGGAGTTGACAGAGGTTGCGTGCCCCCAATTGCCCAAACTTCTTACAACATTTTGGACCGAGTTGTATGCGTTGATCGGGGGGCCCCAATTCCTGTAGGCTACAGAGGTACAATTGTCGGAGTCCAAGCTCCCCAAGCTTCAGAACCTGAGCAAATTGAAGAATCTTTTAAATCCACGGGAGCAGCTACACTCATGACGCTTATCGTGTTGGTTGATCCCGCCCCCGATGTTTTTGACAAGACTGAGGATTTCCAATTTGGTAAAAACAAAAGCCAGGCACTGGCGTCCCTGTTGAAAATTTCATCCAAGCCTATTGAACCTGTTGTCGAACTCAAGCCACGTCTAATTAAATTGTACCCATATCAATTGCTAAATATCACTCAAGGCCCAGAACTACTGAGAGAGGCTCATCGAGATTCTAAACAGCTGAGGAATTTAGACAGTTTTCCATCCAATGGCCATGCTGCTCGCCCCCAACATCCAGTTAAAATACTGCAACGGCCAGCTAACGAAGTCAAAGTTTATGATGTTAAAGCAGTAGTTGCTCAACATTCAAAATCACAAACCAAGGCTAAAGAAATCGTTGTTGGCAATTCTAAACTAAACGGAACTGTGACTTCCCAAACTAACGGAACTGAAAATAACGTCGTTTTACCTTGGCCACCACAACCAAAAGCCGCGTCAATTGACGAATCCTTTTCAGTTGCAGCATTTCTTCAACAGCAATTCAATGCTGGTCCTGTAGCTAGTTCAGCCTCGTCTACGACTCCTACAAGTTCTTCAAATTCAAATCCAACAATTTCCAAATCTACGATATTTTCCCCTGCAACTGCATATGTCCCTAGCCAAAACCAAGCTTCAACATCGAAATCAGCTAAAGCTACCAAGAACTCTGACGAAAAACAAAATATTTTGCAAATGTTCAAAAAAGCAGCAGACGATTATCAATCTTCAGCAAATTCTAAAACTAAGAATAAAAACAAGGGAAAAGGAGGTCCTTCAAATACAGGAATGCAACAACAAACAACAATGCAACCCAATTCTAATCCCAATTCTAATCCCACGCCACGACATCCACCTCTCCCTCCTTCTAATTGGATTTCTTCACCGCAACAACCTCAACACGCTCCTCAACAATTCCCTCCACAAGCCCCTTACAACACTTATTTTTATGGCCCTCCACAGTTTTATCCCCAAATTCCCCATATGGTTCCAATCTACCCCTATGGAATCCCTCCGCCAATGAATATTGTACCTCATCATCCTCATCCTCAACATCAGCATCCGAATAATAATAATAGTGGCACTAGTGGCTTTGTGCCCCTTCAAGTTTCTAGAAATCAGGCAGGAGGACAAGCTCGAGGGCCAAGACCTAGAAATCCTAATCCCAGAACCACGCAACAACAACAACAACAACAATCTTACGTTGAAGAAATACCCAATCAAATTGAGGAAGAGACATCCGACAAAGCTCCAAAACCAACGCAGCATTTTTACACTCGTACGTCTATGCCACATTCTTTCTAAATGATATGGATTTAATTTTCCAATTTCTCTTAACTTTCAGCACCTAAAACACGAACGGAAGAAGACAAAAAAGAGCAAGGAACTCGGAAATCAAGGCTAGCTGCTAATTTTGGAAATATGTCCTAATTCATATAAAAAAAATTGTGGATTTGTAGATATCATAGCATAATACAAAATTGTATTTCTTAATTTTTAAGAAATTTTATGACAATTTTCTTTTTTTTTTAAATAAAATTGAAACCATCTAACTAAGATGTAAATATAGGATATTCAAAATATCTGTACTAAATAGTTAAACTTATTTAACAGGCTTCATCGTCCACAGACCATCATTAAGATAGTGAACAGTTTCAATTCCAATCCCTTTGTTAACTTTCGCAATTTCTTCTGTACTAAGGGTCGTAATTCCGACGGCGAGTGCATGGCTCTTTCCCTCTGCCATCACAGCAACAATCGTGTTTTTGGGGGCGTCGTTCATCTTGGCCCCTGGGGACGTGAGTCCTGGACACATTATGTTGGCCCCACTGAATCGAAGATGAATAGATTTGAAATAAATATAATTATTCTTAATGTGTCTGGACTACCTAAGGACGAATTTGATGGCGCCCTTATCCACCTGTTCCTGGGCCAACATGAAGGGGTACTTGTGAAGAAGTCTTAGGGTGGGGAACCACACCCCCTCCCTCTGCTTGAAAAAGAGGGGCTCCCCACTCGTGGGGACCAGAATCTCAATGTGTTCGTGACATTTAACGATTCGGAAATTCTCCTTTTTGGGCAAAATATTGTCAATGTAAGGCTCCACGTCGGGATACAAGTTCAAAATCTGCGTCCGAATCCCTTTTTGGACGGATGACTTTAGTTGTTGGACGCCGGAGACGTTTTCCTTCTCGTCGAATTTCCTAAACATTGTCGTTTCTGCAAAAGAAGAACAAAGAAGAGTCAAATATTGTAATTGACAGGTAAATACTGGGACAACCTTAAGTAATAACAGTTAATTGTTCACAAATTTAAATGCCAAACTTAATTTCTCAGCACGACTTTACGTCCTGCATTTCCCCTCGAAAGCTGTTCAAATCACAAACTTGGATTGTCAATCGTCTCAAAAACTCAAAACAAACAAAGTTTCCAGATTTTTTGGAAATCATTTTAAAGGAAATATTAACCCCACCCCTTCAGCTTTTGGAAACCAGTTCAAGGTAGAAATTATCTGCAAGTCATTTCGCTATTTATTAATTAACGAAATTATATTGAAATTTTTTAAGTCGTTGGAAATTATAAAAGACGTGGAAAATGTCCCTTCGAAAGACATCCACTCACGCCCTTGGGAAAAAACAGATGAAGGAAAAAGTTGTTCAGATTTATGAACAACTTCTTCAGGTAGTGGGTTAAAAATTGACAAAATTTCACAAAATAATTACAATATTCCAAAGGGAGAGGATCCATCGCTATCAAATTCCAATTTCTGGGAGGAATTTTTCCTGTTGAAACCAAAGCCGAGCGTTTTGGAGTCTGAGGTTGGGAAGTTGAGGGGGGAGCAGTTGCCAAAGCCAATTATCCGTTCCCTCTTCACTAACTGCGTCAATGTTTTGGGGGACGCCAACAGTGGATCTTATCACATTAAAATATGCAACTCATTTCAGGTATATAAATAAATAGACAAAAATAATTTCTCTAGTAAATTTCAATACTTGCAGACAATGACCGGTTTAATTGATGGCGTCGTCAAAGTCATCAAAACAGAATTTGGCTATGATCTGTTGGATGCCTTGATGGGATTTGAAAATGCACCCAGATTGGTCAATTCTCTTCTTAATCACTCATCGTCAATTTTATCAGGTACTTACTTCCCTTTAATCTATATTTGTGTGACTTGTATTTTTTTTTTGTTTTAAATCTTAGGCGATTTTCCAAAGTGCGTCAAACAGTCTTGCCTTCACTCTCTCCTCATGATCATGACGTCCACGGAAATAATTTCCAAGAACAAACTGATGGAGCATTTTGTCTCTAATAGTGGACTACTAGAGTCCATTTTTCTTCTTCTGAGTCAAACAGAGACGAGAATTGATTTCGGCTACGATTGTCTCATCATGATTGCACTCCTCGTTAACTTTGAGAAGGAACGACCAAATGATTGTGCAGTGAGACTTTCCCTCCTTGATGACCACCTAACATTAAATGGATACAGCCAGGTTTACATTTACTCACTTCATTAGAAATTGGTTACAAAACTAACTAAATAATTTCAATTTAGTCAATAACGGCAGGATTATCCGAATTTTGCATGCAAAACTACATTTCACCAGAAAATAGTTCTGGCTGGTTCCACTCTATAACGTCCATGGTTGGCTCAATGTTTGTGACGGATGAGAATTCAAAAAATGAAAGTTTATGGTGAGAATTGTAATCAAATATTTGTAAAATATGGATTTTACTTTAAATTATTTTGGTTCCAGTGGCACAAAAATCGGGCTGCTGGTTGCATTTTACGAAGCTGTTCATCTTAACCGAAATTTTATGACGACGCTAGCAAACACAAAAACTGACACGAGTCCAAATAATACATTGAGTCAAAACGTCAGTTCCCCTATGCAACTTCCCCCCTCAAATCTTTTAGTTACCTTCATGGAATACACGTAAATAATAATTTTATTGTTTAAAATCAATGGAATCATTTTTTAATTTTTTTTTTTTCATAGTTCGCTAATAATGCAAGATGTAAAATCGGAAGCAAGTGCGAATCTTGTCAAGCTCTGCTTCATAATACTTTCGTGTATTTCCGAAGATCAGTATGCAAATGCTTTAATGAGTGACCCGCATTTGGTGTTTCGAGTGAGTTTCTAAAAATTCTTATTAAAAATTATTTAATACAATATTTACTTTTCCCCACAAGGTTCATTTACACCGAGTTCCAATGCGACATCGAAAAATGGCTTCAGAAACGGGTCCACCAGTTTCCCTCGTTTGTGGGCTTATGGACCTCATGGTTGAATTTCTAATGACTCACCTAACAAAACGGCTGCCTTACGAAATGTATTTGCAAAGTGTTGGAATAATTCATCGTGTGTTATGTTACCAGAAAAAATCTCGGACAAAGATTTCATACGATTGGCGTGGACTTTGGTCTGCTTGGTTTACCGTGATAAAATTTCTAGTTTCCAATGAAGTCTCCCTGTTAAAGAAATTTGACATTTTCCATCTCGCTCTTCAAATTGTCAACATGGTCAATTTATTTATCACTTATGGGGACACTTTTCTCCTCTCTGCAGCCTCTTATGACGAGTTGTACTATGAGATTATCCGATGTCAACAAACATTTGAAGGACTCTATTCGTTAAGTGAGTTGTATTTATATTTATTGTTCAACTCGAAAAAAACAATGATAACATTGATTACTTTCCTTTCAGCCGCACGTTTCACATCAAACAATGGCGAGTTCCAACTCTCGGCCACAAAGTTGTCGTACGCTTTAGTCAACGTGAGAGCAATACTGAGCCATTTCACGCCCAAAATTGATGAATTTTTAACTAGTCAAAATATCAGCACTCCTACTGAAGAGCAGGTAATTTGTAATTTAAAAAAAAAATAAAAACAGTTTAATTCCATCATTTTTTTCTTATTGTTGAATGAAATAGATAATCGAAGTAGTTCGCGACAACTATGAAAGTCTAACTCTCAAGATTCCAGACAATACTTCAGAATACGAAAGGTATTCGGAAGTGCCCAAATATTCCTCATTTTTCACCTCCGTGATGCGAATTGTGATCAAGGACGGACGACACGCTCTTTCCACAAGAACCATCGACTACACTCCCATTTTGACGGGAGAATGATGAAATGATGGGAATATAACATTGTTTACCCAAAGAAAGAGAACTTTGCAAGTTGAAGAGCAAAGCAAATGTTTGCTTAAAGTTATATCTTTTAGCCTGTTCAATCAAGATTTTACAATTTTATTAATAAATCATGATAGTACAACTCGTGAGTTTATTAGATCAATTATCTTTTGCTGAACAAACAAACTCTTTGGTAAAAAGATGTAGAAGAGCAGTCGTGAAACTCGTTGCAAGCCCATAATGATGCTGACAGACAGACAGACAGTCAAATCATTCAACCAACTTGTAGCTCTTAATAATTATTACAGGATATAATCACATTCTCGCTCATTTTAGCAGAGTTTCAAATATCAGTTCTCTCTTTAATGTGAACAGCGAATACAAATTGTATTATATTTACAATGTTATGCAGCTAACACAATTTTGGTTTTCAATTTTGTTGGAGGAGAAAGTCAGCTAATAATTTGTTTTATTTTCCTTCAGTGGCCAAAATTAGTGAGAGCAAATTCAATTATTTCCTCACAAATTGAATTAGCTAATTGAAGGAGAGCCAAAAGCAAAAGCCTCCAAAATATTTTGCATGGAGTATCACTCTTTTTATATAACTTATTATTCCTCGGGATTTCACTTGGCCACATTTCATTTTACACACCAACTTTCTCTTTCTATCAAAAGGAATCTCTATCCATATAAACTTTTCCATTCAAAAATATCTTCATAGCTAAAACTTTCAATTGTAAAGGCTTTGGTAATGAAGAGCCATGTAAATTCATGTAATCGTGTTGCGTGTTACACAATCTCAATATGCCCCAATCTCATTTTGTCTCCCCCTTACCTTGGGGGTCGGCTTACATACTCCAAATTTAGGGGACATGGGCTAGAAAGTCTAAACTTTCAAAGGGTAAAACCCGAATTTTCAAATATTGTATCCATCTGGAGAAAGTAGGGACGGGAGTAAATATTGGTGACATAAAAGAGTTGGAAAATATGACATTTCTCTCTCTGAATGAATTTGAGCCGTAAGCTAAAGCCTGCTTGTGGAATGACCAGAAAATTGGTTATTTGAGCACAAAGCGAACTTTGAGCCAGATTTCATGTATTTGCACAATGATCAAGACTTGGCCACCAAATCCACTCACAATGCAATGCATGAAATGAATTCTTCACTCAAATTGACAGTTTTTTCAAAGAAATGAAAGAATTCCACTTGAAAGTCTTCCCAAAGACGTCAATCACGTACGCAAAAAATGTGTCCATATTAAATAGTAATAAAAAGTAATGTCACTTTCCCCAGAAGGAAGGAAGGGGCTCAGTCCGGATTAATGATGGGGAATTAAGGACAAACTGGAATTGAGAGAAACTCGTCGTTCTCGCCCATTTTTCTTTTGTGGATGGGAGAAATGTTTGAGTATTAATAACAATTAATAGGATTAGCAGCTAAACTGTGGAATAATTGCAGCCATTTGATACAATTAAGAGAATTAAGCCACGGGGAACAACACGATGATAACAATCTATTATCTTTATATACTTTGTCTATTCTAAGCTCCTCCGAGTTTGAGTTTGATTGGAATTAGAGAGAAAGCACGAATTCATTTTATTTGGGAAGTTGGCTTAAATCCTTCCAGTTTCCGCACAAAGGCGGAAGTTTGGGATTGCTAACGCCAAATATCCTCCCTTTTAGTACTTCAAAGTCGACTTCAACCTTTCCTCTTTGTCCCATCTCCCTTTCAACATTTAACACGTCTTACTTTCGGCAGAAACAAAAAGTAACTTGTTGATCCTTGAAGCTAAAAAAAAGTGGTTATAAAATTTCACGGAACGTCAATTTTGTAAGAAAGCAAGTGAGTATACTTTCACCCGAGAAATTGTACTAAAATAGAGCAGTAAGTAAAAGTACGACATCGAGGATAAAATTTCACGGTGCACGAACAACCGTCTCCTATTAGTCATATTACATATTATTAGGTTGTGCTGCTAAAATAGAAATTTTTGTGTGTTTGAGTGGAAAGGGGAATGAAAGGGATTAATTTAGTGGGACAGACAATTAAATAACTTTATTAGTTTTGGGACGGAACGTGAACAAACAAAGACTTCCTTTGCTTTGGGGGAAAGTGGAATTTCCCAATCAACTCAGCCGTGTAACAAATTGAGACAAATCTCTCCAACTTGTTCCCCGAAGCAAGACAATTGTTTTCCCATCAAAAATGGATTCAAAAGGAGCTCAAACACCTGTTGTATTTTCCAGGTATGTAATCTTATCCTTAGATTTATAGCCTTTTGGATCAACGTCGTTAGTCGCGTGACGTACAAACAAACTTTGGATGCAAATCACAAGTTTGGGACATGTGTATTTATATCCACCACCAAATTAAGCTGATTATCCTCTCAGATTATGAATCTGCTGCTAAAAGTGAAAGTGGCTCTTCCCAACTTCTAATAAAAAGCTTTCCCTAATAAAATCCCCGATTACATGAAAACTAATAAGTACTTCACATCTTCCTCACAAAAATCTTTTACAAAAGGAAATGAAAAGGCTTCGTTTTCACTCTCTCTTTACAAAATCTTTCTAGAAATCTTTTTCTCTCTCTCCTTGTAATCACAAATATTATATGTATGTATCTCATTCATTGAAGGAGCGAAGGGATGTCGGAATTCATTTCCTTTCATAATATTAACTCTTTTTTTGGCCCTTTCACCTGCAAAAATGGTTTTGGAGTGCGAGGAAGGAGCCTTTTGAGCGCAAATGTGAGGAGAAAGTAGCCAAAGTGTCTCAGGCAGTGGAGGAGAAGGGAATAGTCGCAACAAGTTCAGTGGAGAAAGCAAACCAAATCCCGAGGCACTCAAATTGTGTACCCACACAAATTTAATGTTTTTAAACACAACAACATACAAATCATGTAAGTAAGCAGTCGGAGAGGACAAATAACGAGAGGCATATTACTTCAGTCTTTGGGAAGTTGTCGGAGTGAAAGCAAAGTGAAACTGAGTTCTTTTGACAGGAGATTAGGCGACAAACGAGATTTTAAAGTTATATGCATATGCATCTACTTAATAACAGACACTAATCGGATATTCAAAGAGACAAGTCATTAAATAAATTGGGAACAATAGTTATATAAACACAATCTGCTGGATAAATAAGAGATTAGTTTCTGAGACAAAAGTAAGAAGAGTTAACGAGCCCGTTGATTATTTTATCTGGCGAAGCGTAAAGGAAAACATCATTAAAATTACATTTCAATCGATCCAGCACTTTTCTCCTCATCCAATTTTCATTATCAAAGATCAGAGTTCAATTTGTCTCACAACTCTCATTTCCGCCTCACTCCCTTACTCCCTTACACATGATAAGCTCTGAGCAAAAGAGTGAAAGTTCTTCCGCCAGAAGACGACCCAGTTTGTTGGTCACGAACTGTTCGATGGAGGGCCCTTCGTCCGCGTCCCCTTCGTCATCCTTCAAGTCCTCCACCCTCAGTCTAGATTGGGACTCATTTGGATTCAACGAACGTTGTCGGGTGCGGAGTGAAGGCTCTACTCCCATCAACACAAATCCCCCTCAACTTTCCCCCTCAAGTCCATATGGCCACCGACTCATTCTTCCTCTGGGGTAACCACTTTTAATACTTTCCTCTAATTTTATTACTAGCGAAAAGGTTGTGGAAAGTTGATTAAGCTTTCTCTGCACGAGACAAACAAGTTGCTCTTTGCTGTTGAGCAACGGTTCCCGTCAAAATTATTTTGTGTGTGGCTTTTGTTGAGCTCCGCTCATATTGCAACAGATTGAAATGTAATTTTATTGCTCTTATTCTCCTCAAAGGAAAGGTTATATAAATTGGAGTGGCTTATATAACAGTTTATTAGTGAAGGATGGATCAAAATATTAAATTCCATATGCATACAAATAAATTAGGAGAAAGTGTGTTCAGGAAAATTAATTTTTATTGAAAACTGAATTGGCTTCATCAACTCGTTAATTGCTTATGTAAATTTTCAATAACACGCACATGAAAAGTTGATACAAGTTTTCCCAATCTTTGTTTTACCTGTTGAACTGTAGCATTAGTAAATGCATGGGTACAATTTGAGAAAGTGGGGAAAAGGTGAAAGAGGGAAGCGGACTGGGGACTCCCTCTCCTCTCATCCCCTCAAAGCAACTTTCTCTCTCATCCCAAAAATGTCCGGCAGAACTTTCTCCACTCTCCCTTCAGCAATCTCGCAACAAAGTTGGTCAAAGAGAAAGTTGTCAGACTTGAAAGTTGTCCTCTTGGGAGAAATAAGATTATGGCGTGGGGCAATTAAACTAATTGCCCCTTCCTCACCTGTTGCAGACAAATCCCTTATTTTTATACCTTCCCTTCAGTCAGTTAGACAACGGAAATTAGTTGATCGAGTGGTCTAAAAACCATTCAAGGACAATTTACATTTTAATCCAATTTGATCCAAAAAGGGGACTTTTGTGGATACAGATGCAAATGTTGTAGACAAAGAGAGAGCCCCCCGTGAATCCATCCACATTTCTCACAATTCAATATTTCTCTGCCAAAGTTTTGACAAATTCCAACCTTGAGGTTTTTCACGCAGTGTTAAATCTTTCCCCTATATTTTATGATGTGGGGAAAGTTGATGATCCGTGCAAAGCATGGAACTGAAATCAATAAATGGGAAACCTGAGAACATTTCACAGAATATTTCTCTATTTACAGAGACAAACACGAGCCACATTCAGTTGGAGCTGCTACAAACTTCAAAAAGTTGTGTAATCCAAGTTATGCAAAAAACTCAAAGTTTTACATAATTTCGAAAAAAGCTAAAACTTTATGCTGAAACTTTTTCGTAATTACCTAAGCTTGGATTACACAATATGTACAAGTATTTTCTCTATATGTTGGCAGAATGAGGGATTTGAGAGCCGAGATTTAACATGATCTGCATCCATTGCAATCCTGTCCACGCTTCATTCACTCACTTCAAAGGGCTAATTTGATTGTGAGGTGTAAGGGACAAAGATGGAAGGATCTTCACTTTCTCCCCACAAAAGGGGGAAAGAGTGAGACGTTGCTTAAGCTTTCTCTCTTTTATTTGCCACTCCATCAACTGGCTGAAGGATTATTAGTTAGGGCAAATGATCCAGTTTCCAACATTCTTCTCATTTTCTAAAGTAAATGTTCAAGTGGTGTTACTACACCTTTTATGCGGGCCACCCAACACTCCTTTTGATTAAGAAATGCTTGGAGATGTGGTGGAGATGTCTCCCAGCTTGTTGAGCTTATCAAATTGTGTTTACCAAACCAACTAGCATCACTTGACAATTCTGGAATTCCACTTTCTCCCGAGGAAGGTGGAATTGTATTATTGAGTTGATGATGTTGTGTTGTTGGGTGGGAGCATATTGCACAAGGCCAGAGACTCAATAAATTCAGCCTTTAATAAGAACGGAATGCAAAATTTGAAGGCGTATCACGAGCAACTGGGAATATAATTTGGCATAAGATGCCAACGTGAGAGCAACACGGGAAAATATTAATGATAAAAATTGAGATAATTTCTACCTACGCAAGTTTGGATTATTATGTAGAAGGCAGAGGTGTAAATTTCATGCTAAAGCCCAAAAATCGGTGGTAGGACGGTGTAACCCAGTTGCCAAACAGCCTCGGAAACGAAACGAAAGTAGCGAAAAAGTCACAGGTCATTTGGCTTGACAGATTCTAGTTCGGTGCTAATATTTATTTAGAAAATACTCCCTTTCTTTGTGTTTTCGGTACTGTTGTGGCCTTTTTTGACTGAGCACAATCAGTTAAACTTTTTGAATAAAGTTAAAATCACTACGACCTCTAAATTAATTTTGGTAGTGGAAAACTCAAGATTTGATTTTAAAATGTTTTGTTGTGTTTATTTTAATGACCACAAATTGTTTTTATTTTGATATTCTACTCAATTGAAAAGCATGATAGCAGTGTACATTATGTAGGGGTTTGTATCTCTCCAAATGTAATATTTCTTCCTCTTATTGCAAGCTAGAATTATGAAGAACCAAACCTAAACATAAACCAGTTTGTAAGTATCGACCTAAAGTGTCGTTTTAACCAGTTTTCAATCAAATTCTGTCGAATTGTGGCAAAAAAATTCGACCAATTTTTACAATTTTCTAACCCCCACATTTCCCACGATTTTGGCCAATTTTCCGCATCTCCCAACTCCAAAATTGACCTCATAAACAAGTGTGAAAATTTTGGGGGTTACATGTAGAAGTCCTGGCTCGGGCTACAAAACGAAGAAAAATATTATAATACAAAAAATATGGAAAACTCAAGTTTTGACAAAATTAGGTGTAAGTTGTTGGTGTGGAATCAGGGACAGCACTTTGATCCCATCCTGCGGACGGACGGACAAGAATGCGTTGACGTAATCTAGCTAGGATGCATAATAAAGCCTACACAAAAATTTATTAGTTGCAGCAACGTGTCATTCCAGTCTTTTGGGATTATTTGCAAATATTGGGAGTGTTGATTGACGTCCAAAAACGTGCAGAAACGTCAGCTCCTAATAAAGATAAATTTGGTTCCACTTGCACCGCAAACTTTGCAGTTTGTGACAGCTCAAATAAATTAGGAGTTATGCAACCGTTTTTTGCCAAATTGTTTTTCATGGAACTCTGAAATTGGTTCAGATTTTGTTCTTTTGAAGAATGTGAAAAATGAGCAAATGTTGGTGGCTCAAGGGAAAAGGAATTCAGGTGAAGAAAATGGAATTGAAAAGAAAAAGTTGGACACTTCCTTTTAATTATCCTTTGTTCCAAACGGCAAAAAGATTTGGCAGCTTTTGTTTGCTTCTTGGTATACAAAAATAAAATTAGTTGTCGTCTTAAATTTTGGTTTCTTCTTCTCTCAGAATTGAGTCTTGTTAGTAAATAGGCTCATTATATTTATTTTCCTTTTCCTTCTTGTTTTTACTTCCCAAATTGGAGTGGATCAATAGAGTTGTCTGTTGCGTTGCGGCCACACAACACGCTTTTCCCATCAGCCCTAAAAATACAATTAAATTACAGCCTATTCAATGTCCAATTATGTTAGCCCCTTACATTTCCCCAACAACTTCCCCATATTTTTTCCACACATTTCAAGGCCAAAATGTGAAAAGTTGGACTGAAAAAACTGGGAAAACTCGATCCCTAACTTTTGTAAATGGTCTGAACTGAGCTGACAAGTTTGAGTTGACACGTGCGGAATTTTGAGATGTCTCAATATTTGATAAAACAATGGAATATAAGGGAAATAAGGGAATGGGACGGAGAAAGTTGAGACAACTGGCTGTGAAGTTTGGGGATAAAAGTCGAAGTCCACTTTCCCCACTTCACATTTCTCTCCCAACAACTCGGGAGCCAACATCTCAAAAGTTAGCATCTAAAGCACATACCTCCAATCGAGTGTTAACAAGCATTAGCTACAATACCAATCTAAACTGCCCTTGAGAATTATCTCGGATCAACTTGATCCTCAATGACCTTGCGACCATTGGTCCAAATTGCATCCTTTTCCACCATAAAACTTTCTTTTATACAAAGATCAAGCCAAAAATTGTTTTCCCCAGTGCCAATAAATCAAATGGATAGGGAGTGATTGATATAATAT
Organism: Proisotoma minuta; assembly: GCA_034698145.1. NCBI lineage: Eukaryota > Metazoa > Arthropoda > Collembola > Entomobryomorpha > Isotomidae > Proisotoma > Proisotoma minuta. Next base: position 9,108 of record JAQIXN010001111.1, on the reverse strand, counting down.
TGAGGAGATCAATCAGTTTAATCAAATCAATATCCCTCTTAGTTCTGGGATTTAATTGAATAAGTGATCTCCAACAAACTTTAGCTGGGGGCCACAGACTGAGCAAAGAACAAAGAGAAATCTTTTGAACTCATTGTGCCGTAATATTGTCACAAAATGATGATGTATGAGAATCAGGGCTCTCCAAATCTCGTTCGAACTTCTTCCGTCAGCTCCAATGCCTCCTCCGCCTCCCTCCCAAACACGCCAGGATTTGTCCGCAAGTTTCAGAATAACTTCCGACCCCTTGACCTCCGAAAGATCACTCTTTATGGGAGTCAGAGCATCAGCATCGAAGAGTCCTCTTCGTCCAACAACAGCAGTCCAAGGGAACGAAGATTCCCCGTCACTTCCTTCCACTCAAATTCAGCAGATTCGTTCATGTTGAAAAGACAAAGCTCCCAAAATCGGTTGAGAGAGTCACTTTTATCATCTCTCCTTTCACCAAGGTCGGTATATGTACTCTTCAATTCAAGTCTCAATTTGTTTATCCTTTTCCCATATTTCTCTAAGTTTTAGAGTTGTTTGGACTTAATATTTGACCTTGGGCCCTTGCATAAAAACACTTATTTTTGCAAAGGGATAAAAATCCAATTTGCTTGTTTTGAAATCCATTTTCCATGAATAAGAGGCTTATTATATAAGTTGCAGGTGAACTCGTTAGTGGTCAGAACAAAGTCCGAATAATGAGATAAAGTTTATATAGAATCAAGCTGATTAGATTTCCAAAAGAAAACTTTTTGAAAATTGTGAGTTGTTCATAATTTGCATGTTTCGTAACAAAAAGTTGCTTTATGCAAACTTTGTAAATTGTGCTACGAAACAAAGGCGCTGATTAAAGTTGCAAATTACAAATTGGAAATGTTTCATTTGTATGGATGAGAGGGCACAAATAATAAGAAAAAATGGGTAACCAAATTATTTGATCCAAATCCTTGGAATTTATTTGCGTTTTACATTTGCACGAGTTGCTTTCTCCCCTTTTGTCAATGTTGTTGATGGGATTTGTGGCCAAGCCTCCGCAAACTAATTCCCACACGTGCAATAGATAAAACTACCGACCAAGTAGATCAAAGTAATTAGCACTCTTCACACGCAAATAATCCCAAAATACGGAAACGCTCCTTTTTGTTTTCACTTTAAATTCTCTGTGAGGTTAATCGCAGTTGAAAAGTTTAGCGACTTGCTTTTGATTTAGTTTATTCATGTTCCACGCTTCATTTACCAAGCAAAAGTTTTGACAGGGTTAAAAGGCTTTGGCTGTATTTACAAAGTGCTCCATCCATTTCACTCACAAATTGCATACAAACGACAGCTCGTGTCAATTGTCATCAAAGTGGCAGCCAAATTGACAGATATTTAATAGCCCAGTCCACTTTCACTTAATTGGCATCGGCAGTGGCTACTATTATTTCCAGCAAATTGCAACTAATTTACAAGAGAAAGTTACAATTTCCATTTATATCCATTTCTCATACAAAGCCAAGAGAGTGAAAGTAAATTATGCAAAAGACCTCAACATCCGTAATTTTTAAATTTCAGGAGCAAGGAGATTGAGTTTACGGTGCCGCAGACGCTGAGTCCTCTGACCCCTACTTTTGGGAGGAAGGGGATTAATAATTCGGGGGAATCTTCTCCCGAAAGATCTCGTTCGGAAGTTGATCCCTCAAACTCAAGAACAAATACTCCGTCCCCAATTTTCTTTCGGAGTTGTGCTGGAGAGATCTCAGGTAACAATTAGTCCAACAAAAACTAATGACGCAGGGAAAGAAATTCAATTTTCCACCAAAACCTTTAAAGGTTTTAACAAGGACAAATCTCCTGAATTGAATTAACCTTGTGGCTTATGGTTATGCCGAAATTTATGATGTGAAGATCCATTAACGAAACTACTTATCTGTTTGCATAAGCTGTATATGCTTACTTATCTATATAGATATACCTTTGAGCATATTTCATTTTCATCCCTTTATAATAACTTTCACAAACAAGGGAAAGTTTGAGATAAGACAGTTTATGTAAAAGTTTGAGATTTTTGTTAGAAACTGAGCTCAAGCTTGGAAATCTTTTGTGTAGTTTGTTTTATGTTGGGCCACGTAATTGCAACATTCCCATTCTATCACTTTTACCACACACTAATTTGTCCGAAATGGGACAGTTATTTTTTTCTGGGGAAATAGTGTTGCTATTGCGGGTCGATGCTCGATGCTAAATGACTCGTATGGAGGTAGCAACAAGTACAGAAAATTGGAGCTTATTATTCCAAATTGAAGTCTGCTTATTACGTGGCAAATTAAAGTTATCAATAAGGGGACAAAGGGCGTTAAACTGCTTCCATTTTAATTAAAGCCAGCCAAAATTATGAGTTTGAGTGATGGCTTACAACGGCTTAATTAATTTGGCCATTGTATTCTAATCCTTTTAAAAGCATTCCGATGTCAAAGGTGAACGAATGCACTAATTAAAGTTGAGCATTGACAGCTCTCTTTTCATTTTCAAAGTATTGATAATCTTCACTGAGCTCCATTCTGTTATTTTGTTGCTACATTTACTTATCTACATTGCTCTGCTCATTATGAAATTGGGGGAAATGATGCAATTTTTCTTTCATGGCCACATTTTGTTAAATTGTTGTCCATTTCTTAGGAATATCATCAGAATATGTTTGTGTCTATCAAATGTTTTATTTATGAGGAGGGGAAAGTTGGCTGTATGTAGCTGTCACTTACGCAACACTCATTGATTTTCACTCCCTAAGAAAAAGTGGTTGATGTTGATTAAAGGAGGTGAAAGGACGAGGCTCAAGGTAAAAAAAAGTTGGTGCAAGATTAATCCTCTCTTTAGTTAGAAGGATGCGCAGTTTTATTTGTGGATGAAATCTGGGCTGAGGAAGGAGAAAGTGTATTTGCATATTGAGACACTTTCCCCAGACATTATGTAGTGTAATAAATGTCGGGATGCATCCCAGCTTTTATTTCCTTTTAATCCACTCCACAAGTGAAATTTAGACGTAAACAGGAGATGAAAAATAAGTCTGTTATATAAGTTCATCATGCAGGCACATTCTTGACTCCAAACTTGAGGAAATTCTGGAGTAAATTATTCAAAGAGAAATGTTGAATATGCAGGCAAATGACAAATTAGGGACAAAGACAAATACATTTTCTACCTAAATATTTAATTTGTACACTTCATAACTCAAGTCTGAAATAAATTTTAAATTAGGGACAATTATCAAAAACCACGGAGGGAGAGGGAGCAAGTAAATATCTGTAAACAACTCAGTCCCTGAAACTGCAAACATTTAATTACTTTTTTGTCATTTCCTTTGGTCCATCCAATTCAATGTCAACTTTGGAGGATTTGTACAAAGCTCAAACGCGAGCTTAATTTGATTAGCCCCAAATTGGAAGATAACAAAACCAACAAAGGTAAAATAAATGAGAGTTGAAAAGACACTTTGCTAATAAATTAAAGTAATTGGAAAAGCCAAGAACTGGTAAATTTCCCACGTGCTCTAATTTATTTTTGCGGATTAAATTAATCACACACGAGCCAACTCAATTTGTCATATTCTTAGAACAATCTTTTGTACATAACAAAATCCAATTTATATAATGAATCCCATCCCAGTCATCAGAAAAACAAAATTCATTTCTACATCTGTCTCTTTTATATAACGCCACGTGACAAATTGAAATTGACAATTTCTGGGTAAAAGACTAATCAAAATTTGCCAATTCTTTGAATCTTTATTTCTTGCAGACTGTGACATTGACATTTCAATAAAAAAACTGAGTGTTTCGCAACTTGTTGTTTCCACTTCATCTTTAGTACTTATTTACCTGTCCCAATTTGAATTTGACCGAAATTGAAAATCCTTTTGATCTACGGTCAAATGTCCTCCATACATAAGCAAATTCATTCCCTTTGCTCTTTTTCAAAGAATTTAAGTAAGATACAGTTTTTGAGCAAATGGGATGCAATTGGTGACGCAAAGACTTATTTGCTCATTCACTTTAACTTTCTTGTTTATTCGGCAAAGAACCTTTAATGAAATTACCTTTTAATCAAATAAAAAGAAGTAAGACAAGATAACACAAGTACCTTTGTACTTTGTATACATATAACTTCTGAACTACTATTTGTATTCAGATTAAATTGCACCCCAAAAAAAAACTAGATTTGAGGTCAATTCATATCATAACGTTATTTCTGTCTGCTGCTGGATCTTCGGACCCTGATTAATTTTTGAAATTATGTTTTGACCTCTGGATAGGTCATATTCTGTAGATGTTGTAAGCTAATTTCGAACTTTGTAACCCGACCCCCAGAAGTAGGGGGGTTGTATGAAACTTTGGGGCAAACTGAGAATACATGATATCTCTCAACACAACTTTGTGAAATGGAGTTTACTAATATAATCTGTCAAATTGCAATTAACTGTATATTTGTTCTTATAGGGGCTTGTTCGTTGGGGGGTCTGAACCCCGAGTTGTACAAGTCAAAGGCGGAGATAGAAGAGGACGAGGGGGAGCTGCCCCCCAATCATTTGGGCCGTGTTTGGTACGCTCTGGAGTACGAAAACTCTTCCGAACGATTGATTGTCACTTTGATCAAGGCCAGAAATTTGCCAGACTCCCGTTTCAACGTCCCCTGCACTCCCTTGGCACGAATCACACTCTTTCCGGATGAACGACGCACACTTCAGTCCCAGCCAGTAAAGGCCAACAGAAATCCCGTATTTAACGAGACGTTTGGATTCCAGGTAAGAATTGAGCCATCACCTGCCCAATTAAATGTCCCTTGGCTTTGTCCCTCTGATTTTTCAACCATGACAGTTAGTAACATCATTTTGGGGCAAAGGGAAATTAAGGGACACTAATTGATTACAACTGTTTGAAGTCAGCTATCCATCGATTGAAGAACTACGCGTGTTTTGACCGAAAGAGAAACAATTTAATCAATGAGTGACATGTCATATTGTATAACAACCATCCACAAAAACAATTACAAGCTTAATCTGGCTTACTTGCCAATTTTCTTGGAGTTTTGTGAATTAGGGAGAGAGAGGGAGAGGATTATGTCTATGTAGCATTCCCTCCAAAGGAAATCTCAATCTCGGAAATTACAAAATGTCTTGTTCGCCAATGAAAAGGAAAATTGAAGCTGAGCCTTCTTTTGTTTGTTCGTGAATGATGGGAAATTATCAGAATAACAAACAATAAGGGGAGTTATTCATTCTTATTCCCAACAATAAACTGTATATTTTGGAAAGATCAAAGAAAACTGAGCTTGACAGCCCTTCTCAAAATTTGAATCAAAATTCATGTTTACAAGCTTTTAGCTAACTAATTGTGGTTAAAAGCACAAAGGGAAATGGGAAATGTAACTCGTGGAGCTTCCGCTCCAAGAATTTGACACTTTGCAAAAACAGGGGACAAAGAACAAAGATGTCAAATATTAGAGAACAAAGCAAGCTGAGAATTGTCAAATGCTATGCCCAACAAAACTTTGCAATCTGTGCATTGTCCACAAATTTCACGAGAGAGCAAGTTGAGCACAACAATCCATTAATTTCAAAGGATGACATTCACAGTTTACCCAATCCCACCTCTTTGTAAAATATAATGATTGATTTTGGGGAAAACAAAGTTTATAAAATTTGTTATTTCTCAGACTTTTGTAAACAGCTCAATGTGTTGTTTATTAAAAAAAACTTTTTTAAGGCAAACTGAAGGTGACACGTGTGTACAAAAGTTATATAAATGTTGGATTATGAATGATTTCAGATTTCACGAGGATGTCTGGGCGAGAGATCAATTAAGATCTGCTTCTATGATGCGGATGAAGGGAGACAGAAACATTCCATGATTGGATATGTCACAAAACCTTTGAGGGATGTCGAGTGGTCTCCGGATGGAGCAAAACAGGTAAACATCAAAATTGATTCATCAAAATCCAAATTTAAAAAGATGCTGGGCCACAGAAATAGCTTTTCTGAACTATTTTGAAGATTTTAATAATCATAATTTTAATCAAAATTTTAATCCTAAATCATTTAATTAAGCTAATGAACACTTTTTTGGCTGCAACTTTGTGGATTAACAACAAAGATTAAAGCCAGCTTTGTCTAGATTTTGTGTGGCTTTTGTTAATGATGTGTTTGAATATTTGAGGTGTTGAGGGAAGATTTGATTGGAGAGATTGGGGAACTTTCCCCAAATATTAGCGAAGTCTCTGTTTCGCTTTGCTACAACGGAAACATTTCCCGACTCACCGTCATCGTCTTTGAAGCCAAAGGAATCAAGGTACAATTCATATATTTCCCTTTCATCTATCAAAAATCCATAAAATTAATATTTGCTCTCAGTCAAAGGAATCAGCGTCTGGATTATATGCCAAAATCATCCTCGCACAAAATACTAAAGTGGTCAAAACCAAGAAAACGGATACTGTGCAGGTAGGATATCAATATGAGTAAACTTTGTACATCCAATGTGTGATTGCAGTTGTTGGGGTGTCGAGCAAGCTTCAACGAGAGCTTCAATTTCAAGCTTGGCCCAGAACTTTTGGACGGATCAAGTGTCACCGTCCAATTGATGTACGCTCAGCCCGGATACAACAAAGGTAGCCGTAAAATTCATCAAAAAAATATTTTTCACTAAAAAATGTAGCCATTTTGTAGTTTACGTCGCTCTACAAAGCAAAAAAACTCTCTTTTGGTTTTTATACCCAAAGCGAGCACTTGTTAAGGCTTCGAGAAAGCAAAATACTGTAATCTCTACAAAAGAAGATTTACTTTCTCTTATTCTCTTCCATTTTTACTACAATTTGTACAACAAAACACAAAAGCAAAGCTTCATATTTTTTTCTCTGTCTGACGTATGTATAAGCGAGCTCTTCTTTTAAATTCTTTTATTGTGAGGGATATGTAATAATAATAATATTGTATTGTACCAAATATTGTTTGTGTTGCAGACCAAATTGCGGGACGGATTGTGTTGGGATCCTTCATGTTTGCGAGGGGAAAGGGTCTCGAACATTGGACTGAAATGATGTCCAAACAAAAGGAGCAAGTTCAGCTCTGGCATCCAATCACTCCAGAGTAAACTCATCTTCACACCTCACAATCAAGCTCCCTTAAAACTTTTAAGTTTAGCAGCATATTTTTGCATGCAGAAAACAACTTTGAGTTGTATTTGATTTGACACAAACTTTTAAACTAAAGTCGCTACACTAAAGTCTTAGTTTTAGCTGCAAATATGTAGAAATGTAAGTATATTATGAATAATAATTTGATTACCGTGAATCAACGTTGTTGACGTAGATTAAAAATACAATTATTAAATGTCAAAAAATGTGACGCAGGTACCAAATCGGATTATCCACGTTGATGAGATTATCTTTAGAAATTTGTAAATTATTTAATGGGGAAATTGAATTTTGGCTGTACCTTGAAAAATTATGTGACCTGAGATTTAACTGATTTGGCAAACATCGGATTCTGAAAAATACTAAAGAAAGATACAGCAATTAAGGTAAAGTCCAGTCTGTAATGTTACACATATAAATAAATATAAATTATCTGTAATAATTAATCAAATATTTCATTGTCAAATTAACTTAAAAGTTATGAAACGTATACGATTTTTTAAGGTGCTGTTGCTATTTGTGGCGAAAGGCAGAATTAGATTTCTTGGAGTTGTTTACATGTCTTATTTTAGCCAACATATTATTCCAAGAATGTCTGTTATATTACTGTACCTAAGGTAGGTACTATTGTACCTATTATTGTACCTAGGTATAAATGCTGCACAATTTATTGTCTCTGGTTTGTAATGTTACTGATGGAGCTCGGATTATATTTCATTCTGCTGAATTGTTACAAGCTAAATTAATACAACATGATCCATTACCCTATATAAATAAAGTAAATGCATGTAAAACATAATTTATGGAAAATAAAGCTTAGTTATAAAATTTTATCTAATGTTCTATTCCATAAATTTGAAAAGTGGGGTTTTTGGGCATTGACTGTGTTAATTGACATTTGGAGATAATTATAGGAGTCAACTTTGTCACTTGCTGGGAAAGCTTAATTAAAAGTTTTTATCCTTCTTCACACCTCTCCCTCCTTCCTTCTCGGAATCCACACTCCACATTCCTCAAGCAGCTTGGACCCTTAAAAAGATCCATGATCGTAAATACGAAGCCCCACCCCCAAGGTCAGGGGACGTAGGACAAATTATGGGGCAATATGAGAATGTATACTCAATAAACGTAACTATTAAAAAGAGTATAGTTTTAAGAGAAATGTTCATATTCCATACAGAACAAGAAAATGAAGGTTTTGTATTTAAGATAGATTGCAAAAAAGTGGTTTAATTAGGGACAAATGAACATTAAGCGAGTATTAATATTCCCATGTCCGTGAGGAACAAGTTCATGTCTCAACCTTTAGCTCAAGAAGAGGGATGAAGTGAAGCTCATTAAGTGGATTTATCCCTTAATATACTACTTGTCATATTTTTAAGCTGTGTGAACAATTAGAGGCTGGGATGGGATGGAAAATTTATTTCCATTTGTGAGGTACTTTTACTTTAGTTTAATGATCCAGCGCAGCCATCATTGTCCCGGATCAAGTCACGTAGACACTGTAGACAGGGAACCTCCAGCCACCACTTCACCTTATACACACCTTCACCTCTTATACACAGTTGATAACCACTCATCTTCAGCCTCATCCATCAACAAACATGAAAATTCTGTCCGTCTGTCCGAAATTTCCCAAGTCCGAAATTTCGGATTATCTTCAACTCTTATAAGTATATGTTTTAAAATTATCTTCAAACGGTAACAATTAAGTGGCCTTAAGGAAGGAGATATGATGTGGGCCTATTTTATTTTAGAATATTTTTTCTGACCTGTTGTGACCTTTTTCAAGGGTAATGTCTAACATTCGTCTGCTTATGTTTTTCAAGAACTACTCAATCTAGTCCGAAATTTCATAAAAACTGTGCAAGGTATAGAAAAAGTGTCTGAAAACATCTTAGAGTTGGTCTTTTG
>JAQIXN010001110.1:0-22549 GCA_034698145.1 Proisotoma minuta | reverse complement strand
TCCCAAGCGGTCACCCATCCAAGTACTAACCGGGCCCAACGTTGCTTAACTTCAGTGATCGGACGAGAACTGGTGCGCTCAACGTGGTATGGCCCTTGACGAAAAACATGGGAAAAGCATACAACTTTGTCCAATCTTTCCAAGGTCAATTGAATTGGGGCAGTCTCATTCTGCCTCCGCTTCAACTCGAGACTCTCGCCCACTGCCAAATGTGCCATGGGAAAGAGATTGGTCCAAAAAAGAAGCTCATCATTTGTACTTTCTCCTATAATAATATACAGAGTGGGGATTCAATAAATGTTTACTAAGCAACAGTCAAATTTTGTATGAATTTTAGACATTCTCTTTGTATATTGAATAAAAAAATCACCCTGTATATATTTTGCATGACCCTGACAATTGAGTATTGACAAATAAATAATTTAAACTGGTCAAGATTGTGAAGTCAACATATAGGGATTAAGAACAAAACAGTTTCTTCCGGATGCTGAATTCTTGTTAATAAAACAAAGATCATATTCTGGGAAAAATAACTCGTTAAAAAACATCTTGAATAGTGAAAATCTTGTACAAACAATAAACAAGATTTTACTGAAAAAATATATATTAAACTGAAAAATAAATAGTACTTCATAAATAATGAAAATTTCCATTGAGAACCTAAAATTTTTCATATATATAAAAATTGAAAATTATACATTATTGTCTAATACGTAAATAAAAACAGGAATTTATTGACATTTAAGTATGTCAAAATCACGTTTTGCCATACATCAGCAAATTCTGCAAGAGCAGACAAAAACATTATTGAGCCGTGGATGTTTTTCGTTTGATCCAAATTATGATAAGTGGCAGCCAATTAAAATGCCAATCCTTACACGCCTTCATCAAACTACGAAGTAAAAAGTCTAGAACTAAAAGAAAAAGATTTTATGACTGCAAAAAATAGTCATTCAAGTTTTGAGTTCTCTGGTTCCTAGTTATTAATGACATCCTTAAAATCCTGCTCAACTTAAAGGCAATAAGCCTTTAACATCGGTATTAATCCACTAATCGCGTTAGCATTTCAAAACAACAATAACAAATTTTATATGCAACATTCCCTGTTCAATCGTACAGTTGGGTATTTATGATAACCAAATTGTAACATATGAGCTCGTTTTCCTTTATTGAATAGAATTGATTCGGACTGATTTTCAAAGAATTAAATTGCTAAATCAGTTGTATTTTACTATACTTGCCAAGGCAAGCATGTATATGGAGGAAGGAATAATAAGGTTTCACATTTCATCTCGAATTTAAACTTGTAGTCTCACAAAAATACACAACCAATTCACTTTGGAAATTTAAAATTTTCAATTTAAAACTTTAAAGCCTCATGCATAACTACTATTTTTCTATTAGCAAACCAATTGGCCCAATTGAATTGGGCATTCAATCAAGTAAAAACAAAGTTGTTCGCCCATCATAATTTCCGTCAATAAAACGTTTTTGACATAATATAGCATTTTTTTTCAAGCAATTAACAAATACAATTTTATGGACCAGAAATAATGGGGAAAACTTGTTGAGTGAATTTTGCATCATAGTTGTCAACAAAATTACCAGTAAAATTGAAATAACATGACTTTTGGTGTTTAAACTTTAAAGCATGGACGAATGGAATGTACTAAAAGTACACACGAACTAAATGGACACTCAATTTTCTTCACAGTGAACTTGTAATAAAATTGATAACATCCGAAAGAGTAAACAATAACCTAATGCCTTGATCTTATTTAACTTGATAATCCCTATATTCTCTTTATATTAACCATACATATAGCAAGGTAATTAGCTCATCCACAATAAGATTGAAATCAGAGAAAGATAAACAAACAAACTGCGAACATTAGAGTTTATCAAAACGATGGAGCTCAGCAAATTGTGAAAAAAATAATATCGTAATAATGAGACTTTTGAACGCAATAAATTATTTTTGTATGTCATATGTGCACTTGACATTAACATTTATTCTCACGAATTCTTTCTCTACCACCAATACCGAATAATTGTTTTCTCCAACAGTTTACTACACTAACTTCACATACTATACATATATTATTTTGATTGGTAGAAAAAACCTGTTTCATTAATTAAAGTGAACCTGTAATAATTGAATTGAACTTGGTTTAGATCTACTTAAGATGGTCTAGTAAAGATTAATTCACTTATTATTTGCTTGCTTAAGAAAATTGGCATGACCAGTGGCAATTAATAGGTTACTAATGGAAACTAAGTAAAGTTGTTTGTTTTCTTTTATTTATTCCTAATAATCCCTTTTACTACTAATTTGCAAATATTTACATTGTTCCTCTCCACGAGCCATTTTTTCATCCAATTTTTAACAATACATGTACATATCATTGCAAATGTTTTTATGGGATAACAATATTGTTTGCTTTTTAATTTACTCTACATTTTATAGTTCAAGAATTTTTCTATATATAAACAAGATCTTGTTTGATTGATGATCAGTTGCAAACTAAAGTTCAACAAAATGGTTGACATTCAAAGAGACTATTTTGAATATTTCTATCCTCCAAACTTGATTAAGTTACAAGAAAGTTTTTACACCAAACCTGGCTGTCCAATTCAGATCGATGAATTTTGTGGAATAGACGCTCTGAGGAAAATTGAGAGGTTGCGACTAGCTTCAGAATATAGAGACTCGTGGCAAAATGAATGGAAGTTGATGTGGCTGAGACAAAAGAAGAGAAAGTGGATCAACCTTCCAAAACTGGCAGAAGCTTCACTCAACGAATATGAGCTTTTCAACTACGAGAAAAGTTTTGATGAAAACGGGAACAATTTTGTCATGACGGTGAATGTTTTTGAAAAGGGAAATGATTTTAGAACTGTTGGAGATTTCATTGATTATGGGTAAATAAAATGAAATTTAAATTTTTACTTCTATACTTAAATATATCTATTTTAGGAAAAATTCACAAAGAGCTGACGAACTTGGAGGAGAGTTGACAAAAAGTGTGAGCGGAGTTAAAGAACTTACATTTGTCCAACTTGGAGCAAATTTGAAGCATTTGAGCGTCTCGCATCTGCCCTCCTCCAAAGAATTTAATGATGAACTAAACAATTTCTCTAATCCTCTGGAGCTTGCTCAAAATTATGGTTAGTTAATCAAAAATAAGGATGTTTTATTATCCGTAATTGAAGTATAAAAATTTTAAACAGTTGATTCTAGATTAATTTCGGCCAGTATTCAAATTGGTCCTGTTGGTACGATTTATCCAATGCATTCTCAAGATTACGACCTTCCTAATATTGATATTTGTCATGTTGGTTGCAGAGGATGGTTAGTTAATATAACAACAATATTGTTATTCGGTTCTCAACATTTTATTTTAGGGTCATTATACACCCTAATTACAAAGATGATTTTTTAGAAAAGGTTGCAACTTGTCTTCGCAAAAGTTGTAATTCGTCCATTTGGGTGACATTGAATGGTGAAAGTTATTCTGTAACTTTGGATCAATTGGATATTTGGAAGATAAAATACACTTTGGTAAATGATATTAAATGTTGCAGTAAATGCAGATCTAAATTGAACATGAATCTGTTCTTTCCAGTTTTTTCAGGAAGATGGTGATATTGTAATAACTTTTCCCGGTGTTTTGAAAGGGATTTACAATATGAAATTTTGCATCAATTCATGTATGTAAGAGCTATTAAATTGCTTGTCATTTCAATAACTTTTGCCTAATACTGCAGCAAAAAATTTTTTATCTCTTTCTTGGACCGATGCTGAATACATTAAAAACAAACATCAGAAATCAAATTACACTAATGTAAACTTTGGAAATAAAAAATCCCCGAGGTATTGACAAGTATTGAGTTTTCCTGTCAAAAAAATGTAGTATTGATTTTTTTATACATAATAATATGCTCTTAGCAATGGAAAATGGAACGCAGAAGAGTTTGTGAGAAAAGTTGAAAACCTTGTTTGGGAGTGGATGCTTTCAAATGGGATTTTAGACAATGCAAAAGATGTTTCTGTCGAAAAAACGCCTGAACATTCAGCTCAAATCAGAGATTCTCAAATAGTTCTTCCACAAACAGATATTTTGCTTCCAGAGATTCAAAGTCTTAAATTTGATGGTCCCCAAATCAATGATCCATTGGAAGCTTTCCGAAACCCGGAGCAAATTGAAACAATAGATTCCTCCCAATTACAGGATCTTGGTCTGATGACAATTAGTCATAACTTTAACGAAACTCTAACAGAAACTTCCACACTAATGATATTCAATGAACTAATGTCTCCCCACGAGGGGCTTGAAGCCCCGAAATTGAATAGCGAGATTAACAATTATTTGGAAAATATTTGTTGTAATGACAATTATTTTGAGGATGAGGAATCGATTGAAAAGCAGAGGCATTACTCTTGCCCAGAGTCTTTTTTCAGCAAAAGAAGCAAAGAAAAAGACGAAATTTCCTCAAGTTGTAGAAAGCAGCGCAGGACTTCTGTCTCATTTCCAGACAAGCCCAAGCAAGTTTGTTCCATTTGCCAAAAACAGTTGAGTTCCATCGCCCATTTGAAGAGACATCGATATCTATGCCATTCAAATCAGGATATTTCTGTTTCTTGTCACGTTTGTAAAAAGATATTTGCAAACACTCTCAGCCTCAATAAACATTTGAGGGATGACAACAAGAGTGTGTCCAGAAGGTACAATTTGTGCAGAGGGAAAAAGAACTCTGCTCCTGAAGAAGGGGACAACAGAATACGATGCGAAGTTTGTACAGAATTGTTTCAGCGAAAAGGAAGCTACACGAGACACTGTAGAAATAAGCATCAGGCAGATGTTAATTAAATAATATCATTTTGGTCTGGTCTGCCACCATATGGCGTGGTTACGTTTTGTAATAAGATACTATATATAATATTTTTAACTTGCTGGCAAGTATAAGATTTTAATAAACTTTATTTCTTCATATTATCCTTTGAATTTTCATTGTTTTGATCCGTTGGATTATAACTTCAACTGCAAAAATTATGACAGAAAGAAATCCAATGCAAGTTGATAAAACATAAGCTGGATAAACAACGCCAAAGTCAAGAGATTCCACTTCTTTGGCAAATATGTCTTGCTTCAAACAGTTAGGACTGTTTAATTTATTATATGCCAAGTAATTTCTTTGAACACCTCCCATTTCCGCTCTACGAATATGTCTGCATAAAATTGTTTAAAATTTTAAAATAAACTGATCAGCAATTTCTGTTTTAACTAGATTTCCTTACGCAAGAACAAACATTTTCTTAAGGGGTGAACCTTTTTTCATGTACATTCCATTGTAAACTGGTAGCCCTTGAGTATCAACATGAAGCTGGGAAACTTGTTGACAAAATTTCTCAAAGCCCAGTTTCCGTACAGTGTCCGAAGTGACGACATATTGTCGAAAGGAGATGAAAGCTGTAGCAGTGGAATTCAGAATTAAAGTTATGCCTTCCTCTGAAGACTTAATTAAGGAGGACTTGTTGATGTTTGAAGAAATATGCAATTTCTATAGTTTTCAAAATAAAATAGATTGTTGAATGTTTATCTTTATATTCTCACTTACATCTAACAGTCTATGGGAATTTTTGGCATTCACATCTATGTAAATCTTTGAATCTTTCGCCATGATTAATTGTTCCAGAGTTTTAATTGGTGGCTCTCTGAACGCAACAATAGAAATTATTGAAGCCGAGTATAAATTGAAAAGAAAGTAAGTCAAAAGTAGACCAGAGACTATGGCAATTTTTAGTGATGTAGAATAACCTTGCATTAATTTTGCAGATTCTGTCCAGCCTAAAAATAAAAATATTTAAATCAATATTGGAGATTAAATATCTCATTTTTTACATGCAAATGTTTACCTTGTTGCAATATTACTCCAAGAACCCTAAATAAAATGTTGTCTTTCGTTTTCTTGTTGCAACGTTTTTCCACTTGCACAACAAATGAAATGGAAATCTTTAAAATGATTGCGGATGCGAACAAAGCAAACCAAGAGCTTTTGGAAAAAGGTTTGAAAAGTATCTCATAGTACAAAACATTTGGTTGCCGGAAAAATACAAACTCTCTACATACAGTAAAAATTATTTAAACAATGACTATATGATTATTAAGTTACCTTAAAATGAAGCTTGGATATATAAAATCAAAATGCTGTAATCTCTCAATGGACAATTCATGAAGTTGAGGTACAATATCCGCTTCAGAATTATCCAGATATTTTCCTACCCCTTGAGAAGTACCATTTGAGTCAAAGTAAATGAAAGCATCTCCATAAATTATTTCAGATCTTGTAGCAAAAATAATTTTCATTCATCATCATATCTAAATTCTAAATTATTAATATGTTTTATTTTTTCATACGTAAAATTCATGAGCAGGGAGAAATCTGCAATGCTTTGAATCACTTCTCGCGTGCTGCTGTTGAAGCGAAATGAAGTGTTGAAGTACTGAAATATTATCAATTGATTTAGAGTAAACAACTTCTCTTCAACTAAAAGGATACTTACGTATACTACTGGTTTTATAATAGTTTGGTGCAAATTCAATCTCCTTGTTTTGCTAAAAATGTTTTGAGTATTCAAAAATTTACTGGAGAACAGTTCCGGTTGTTTTTTCAAAAACTGTACAATAGTACTATTTTTCACGTGATAAAATTCAAATATTTGAAGTATCCTGAATTTGTTAGTATTAAAAATGATAAAGTAAATGTCACTCTGGATGTTTGAAAATCTGAGCAATTTATCTGATAACGCTTCATTTTGCATGGGAAGGGAAAATTCTTTGCCCGAGTTGGATGTCACAAGTATCAAAATTTTAGGTGGATGGAGAAAGTTGCATTGAGATATCTATAAACCAACAATGAGAAATCATTATTAATTTTCAAAGGATTAAGCAAAATCCAAAAAATCGATTACCTTATTGAGTAGATTTATCATTTTATCAACTTTATTGGACTGAATAATTATAACAAACGGTTCAAAAACATTGAAATATTGGTTTGTGCATGGGTATGAAATAGATAAATTATGCAAACTTATTGCCATTAAGTTTACACTGTTAAAGTTGAGATTAAAATTTTCAAAATCACTTTCTTTATCAAATAAAAAAACCACATTTTCAAACTTTATGTCAGTCACCGATATAAAGTTGAAAATATAATTTGATCGAGTTGGAGATAATGAAAAGCACAACGACAAACAATTCAAAATTAAAGTTGAAGTAAATTTTTGTAAGAAACTTTGCATCCCTCAATAGTTTAAACGTTTGAAGAAAATTGTTTCACTTCACATGGCAACAATTTTGTACAGTTCAAAGGGATTTTATTTTTCTACAATTTGCTTAAAAATGTGTATCATATGTAAAGACTAGAGTTTCGGATAACGGATTAATAATTTTAATGGAGTTTGGCTAAGCGAATGAAAAACATTAAGTGAACCTCTCATGTTAATATTTGCTTAAATTTTATGCAAATATTGCATAAAATTGAAAATTCAATTAATATGAAAGCAAATCAACTTAGCATTTTATTTTATTTCAGCAAATAAGGAAATTCTAGATAATCTAATAAATACAATAATCTGTAAAATATGCATGGTTAATTGTATAGTAACAAATGTAAATGAAAATACTGGGGAAATTCGAGACGTTTTTTTCATTTCTCGAGAAACAACGTATTAAATTAGATTTACATTTGTTTCAGTTTTGTGAAAAGGAATCTAAATATTTGACAGATTTTCCCCATAAAATTTCCAAGAATTTATTTATTATATACATTGGGATTAATCTAACAAATGCCTTCTTTAACTTTAATTGACGTCAAGTTGTTTCCACCTAAATTGAAAAGCTATTAAAATTATCTGGGTCAAGATGTCCATTTCCGATAGATATTTGTTGATAATGAATTTTTTTGAAATATTGAAACGATTAGCTATCAATTCGAAATTGTTTTTTACCCAATAATTATCAACTTTCTCCTAAAACGAAGATTATTCTCAAATTATACCTAAATCTAAATATGTAAAATGCCGTTTGTATCTTAGAGTTATACGTTAATCAGTCTATCTTAAGTGTGAAGTGACCTATATGACCCTTATTGACGTCAATCGTTTATTACAAAGATTGTTGAAATACTTGAAACATCCTGCATTCAGCAAATTATTTAAAGTTGTCTTATGATTGACCAATATGAATGATTCTTTTCACCATGAAGCTATACCTATTAATTTGATTTTTGTTCCAATTTAAGAAATTCTATAGACTACTCACCCCCGACAGACGTTGACCATTGAATTAACATCATATCGTCCAATTGACGTCAATAAAGATCATGGATAGGTCAATAATTGTATTCCTTAAAAATGCTCATTGAGAAAGGTAAGACACTCCCAGTAAAAAAAGTTTTTGCAATTCATCACTTCCTACTTTGAATCTGAATTGAATGCATTTAATTATCAATTTTCAAAATGGATAAAAATGGCTGACAATGTAAAGCATTCAAAAAATCACAAAGAAAAAGCTAATCATAGATTTCAGAGAAAAGTTACACGAGTCTCAACTAAATGTAAATTATTAGCACCAGAAAAATAAATACTTGCTTCCTTAAAAATAAATGCCTAGTATTTGATATTGTTTTTGATTGTACATTTTGGAAAATATAATCACTTTTCAGGTGCATAATTGGATTTGATTTGGAAATATTCATTTGCTCACAAGAATACGAGCAATCTTATTGGAGCTTATATAATAAATTACTAAAATATAAAGCATGTTATTTTTCATAAAGATTTTGAAGAAAGCATAAAAACTTTCTATTTCACTCAAACAATGGAATAAAAGTTCCAAAATTGCAAAGCAAGGAGTGGCAGCAATCTAAAAATAGTGGCAATGACGCACATTAGGCCTAATTAATTAATGGTGTGATGATTGATTAAATGATTGACCCGACCTGACCTCAACTACTATATACTGCTAATACTACTATGCCAACTTTAAATTTGGTGCAATTGAAGATGATTTTACGTCCAGTGGAACCTTCGTTCTTTCCAGAGTTAAATTTAGCCAAAGTTCGGTAAAGAACGATCCAATGAATTGCATTGCAACATTCTTACCAATTGACGTATTTACAACTGGGTATAAATGCCAATTACTTTTTGACAGAAGGCATCAATTGCTCAAACCAATTCAAATAGCAAACAACCAAAGTTCTCTGAACAAACACTTCAAACAACTTTTAAAGTTTTCCAACTTTCCGAGAAAGTTCTCAAAGTTTTTTAAACTCAAACAACCCAATCAAAATCAAAATGGTCCACATGAACTGCGCCTCCCGTTGCATTGCCAGACATCAAGCTGCCGTCTTCAAAGGAATTGCCATCCTCCCTGCAATTCTCCTCGTGACCGCTGCCATCCTCCTCTTAGCCACCTCAGGAACTTCAGCAAGTCCTAGTCAAATGGTGAGTTTCCCAAGCACATTTTCTAAAAATTATAAACTCCAATTTTGTAAAACAGCTATCTAATTTCCATTTGTTATTGTTTGTTACAGTTTGCCCCAATATCTTTCTGGTCTTCGCCTGTCGCAGGGGACGCTTCAGCTTTTTCCGGGGGAGCATATGGACTATAATTTCAAGAAGGATTTAACTCGTATAATATTTAACTTTTTAAATAATAGAATCAATATTAATTTATTTTCGCCAAGCTAGAGCTATAGTTAATTTAAAGAAATCAGTATTTTTTGAATGATAGAATGATTTATTAATAAATTTCGTAATTTAATCGGTTTTAAATTCCTAATGCCTACATATTATTGCTTGCATCGGTTTTCCATGTCCATAAAAATAATCACATTTTTCATCTCCAGAAACCTTCAATTTTGTTTCTGTAAATTGCATATTTCATATAATGAAAAAAACTTTCCAGATACTAATTTATTTATACAAACTATAGTACAATTCATCTGATACTTCGATTTTTTTTTATCTTCCTTTGCTTTTTTTCAATTTTAGTTCCGTGATTTGCAACTTGATTTATGGGAATGACGCAAATCCATAAATTAGCAGCCAAAGCTTATCATTCATTTGACATTAAATTGCAATTAAATTTGACAGAACAAGACTGGGAAAGAGAGCTCTCAAATTCCATAAATCTAAAGAGTTTAGTTGTAAGAGGCAAAGTGAGATTTTTATTTTTCTCCCCCTTTGCATGGATAAACATATTTGTTGGATTTGTTTGAAGTTTTACAAAATGGAAACTGATTTTTCGTGAATATTTCCAATATAAAAATCAAAAGAGACCCGACTGCTATACAAAGTGATAAACTGAATGCAGGGTAAACAACTCCCAAATCCAGTGATTCTGGTCCATCCCCCACAAAATTCTGATTCAGGCAAACTGGACTCGTCGTCCTTTCGTATGTAATTTTATTTCTTGACACTGCCCCCATTTCCCCAATTCTAATGTGCCTGTATTAAGAATTCATTTTTTTTTTACTTCTTGTCTAAAATATGTATCTTACGCAAGAACCAACATTTTCTTGAAAGGGGATCCTTTTTTCACATACATTCCGTTATGAACAGGGAGACCTAATGTATCCATCTGTAGCTGAAAAATTTTTCTGCAAAAATTTTCAAACCCAAGTTTCTCAGCAGGCTTTGAAGTCAAAATATATTGTTTAAAGGAAATGAAGGCTGTTGCAGATGAATTGAGAACGGCAGCGATCCCTTCGTCTGATTCCTTTATTAAAGAGGAAATATTGCTGTCTGCTGAAATTTTGGGAAGTTTCTATACAAACATACAATTATTATTATGTAGCAATTTGTGGTATGATTTTATATATTACATTTAACAATCTGTATGAATTTTTAGCATTTGAGTCCACATAAATTCTTGCTCCTTCTGCAGTGATCAATTGGTCTAAAGTTTTAATTGGAGGCTCCCTGAGTGAAATTATAGAGATTATTGAAGCTGAATATAAATTGAAGAGAACATAAGTTAAAAACATTCCAGAAACGATTGCCATTCGTAGAGAGCATGAATAATGTTCCATTAGTTTTCCGGATTCTATCCAACCTTGTTGCAAAACTACGCCAATAACTCCGAATGGAATCGTGTCCTTTCTTCCGTCTTTGCATCTTTTCTCCACCCTCACAACAAAGATTATGCAAATTGCCAAAACGAAAAATGAAATGAAAAGACATATCCATGAGTCTCGGGAGTAGGGTTTGAAAAGTAGATCGGGATACATTACTTCAGGTTGACGAAAAAATACAAATTCTCTAAAATTGGAGTCAAAAGTATCATTCGGATGTTTAGCTATGTTTGAGACTTTAATAAAATTTGTACCTTATGGGATATATAGGAAACACAAAATCGAAATATATCAACCTTTCCATAGACAGTTCTTGCAACTGAATAGAAAAGTCAGCTTCTGAGTTTGCCAATTGTTTTCCAACACCTTGTGGCTTTCCAGCAGAGTCAAAATAAATAAAATAATCGCCATAAATAATTTCATACCTAAGACAAATTGATAAGTATCAATTATAAATTTTTATACAAAATGTTCTTACGTAAAATTCATCATTATTTTAAAATCTTCGAGCATATGCCAAACGCCGCGCATGCTACTGTTAAAGCGAAACGACCCTGTGGCAAGCTAAAATATACAATAGCAATTTTTTTTAAAGCTATAGATACATATTTACATGAATTACTCACATAAAGTACAGGTTTTATAAGATCTTGATGAAAATTCAGTCTTCTGCGTTTATTTAATAGGGCTTCGGTGTTTAACATTTTACCAAAAAACTTGTCTAATTGATCTGGAAGCTCTTTTGAAAGTGAAATTTCTTTTATGCGAAAAAACTCGAAAATTTTAATTATTCGAGATTTAAATATAACAAGATAGATTTCGCTTTGAATATTTAGCAAAGGATTAATTGTATCTCTCAACTGTTGTAATTCTAAATTAGTTATGTTATCGTTGTCTAAAGCCATGAATATCCGAAATGATTGCTTTTGATGAGGGCAATTTGAAAATATTTGAGAAATCTGCAAACCAATCATTAAACTTTTTTTTTTTAAATCGATATACAAAATGGTCAGCTTTTACCTTTTCGAGAACTCTAAAAATTATATTAATATCACTGGATTCCAATATAACAAGAAATGGTTGAAAAGAGCATTTATTGGAACAAGAGAAAATATTGGATAAATTAGTATCACTATAATTTTCATTATTATTCACAAAACTGATTGTGTTAGTATTCAAAATGGATTCAAATTCTATTTTTTCTGCATCTGAAAAAAGCACAATATTTTCAAACGTTATATCAGTCAATTCTAGAAAATTGATCGCCCTTTTGAAACCACTCGCAAACCAAAATAAATTTGCAATGTTCAAAATTATATGAAAAATCATTTTATATCTCAAACCATACTAAAATTTTGTTGCAATATCCATTATTGCTAAATAAAATTTAATTTGTTAAGTGTTTGCTTTTAGCAAACCAATAAATTATAATTCTCAAAGTGCATACAAAAATAAGCTTTTTTAGTGGCCAGTCAAATCAATGAATTTATTTATTTTACTATTTAAAAACATACAAAATAGGTATAAGAAAGTTTGTAAATGTCAATTGTCAATGTGTTCTGTTTACAGGTTTCCATCTTTCATCTCCGAATCCAATTCCTTGATGAAATTTCGCCATTTGAAAAAGGAAGATTCAAACTCTATTAGGAATTTACGAATACTTTGTAATTTTTGTTTGAGCTGTTTATTTTCTTGCTCAAAAGCATCAGCTCTTTCTTCAATTTTTCGAATTTTTGATTTTGTTTTTTCTCTGCTTTTTCTCACAGAAATATTGTTGCGTTCCCTTCGTTGTTTGTATCTGTCACTATTCCTGTCCAGAGATGCTTTAGGGGTTCTAGAAATTTTCTTTTTACTCTTGTTAGGACCAGGCGTAAATGAGGAGAATTGAGGAGCGTCTTTGTCACTGCAAATTTTAAACAAATTAGTTTAAAAACTTTGCATGCTTTTAAATTTTAGCAACATTTTAGCTACCTTTTGTCTTGTCCTATTCCCCAAACACAAAAGTCGGGTATGGAACTACTGCAGGCACTGGAACTATTGTCGCTATAGTCACTATTTGTGGCAGTGCTTGTTGTGCTTGTCCTTCTGACCTTTTCCTCTTGTGGGGCACTGTCAGATAAACCCACACTGCTTAGTTCTGAAGGATTCAAAGTTGTTAGAACTGTGTAACTTGGCTGTTGCTCTTCGTCCATAACCCATGAACTGGATTCGGGTTGACTGTTTAAGAAATCGTTAAGGAAGCTAAAGCCCCGCTTAAGAAATGTAGTCTCCATGACAACAGAGAACAATGAAATGAAGACGACTTGTCCTGTTTACTCTCTTAAATCAATCTGTCTACGTGGACACCGTTTAATGATAGTGGTGCGTAGGTACGTGAATGCCCAAGTCAACAGCACAGCGTAATTCCCAAACAATAAGAAACTGGGAACAAGATTTGGTTGAGGTAGGTGTAGGTTAAATTATTATTGTTATTATAGACCCTCGCTCCATTTGTCTCAATTGAAGTATGAGTTATGAGGATCAAGATGGGATTTGAAATTGAGATAAAACATGAAACAAAACATATAATTGCTTTTACATAAAATAATTTGTGGGAATTTTTATGCGGTTTATGTAAAGAGAGAGGTCATCATTAGTGGTGGGATAAAAAGAAGATAATGTAATGAGGCTGGAACGTGCGGATTGGTTTTTGCTCATTTCCGACATGTTAATTTTTTTTATTCAAGGAAGTTGTTGATTCGTAGCTATTTCACAAATTTAATGCGAGCCGTTATAAGATATTAGCTGCTGTAAATTGTGAGGTTTGCATAAGGCCAATAATTCAAAACTTGAAAAATTCCAAAACATTATTCTGGATTCCGAAAGTATAGAAAATTCTTCCAATTTTTTTTAGGTAGATAACCTAACAAAATAAATGAGAAAGGAACTCTGAAATTCAACAGACATATTGTTTAATGGTCTTGTTTGGGTACAAAGCGAATGGAAAATAACAAAATTGTCAGCATAATTATAGATTTTGCAAAAAGCTTTTCGCAATCTTGGTACTTTATTACCCAGCACTTTGAGATTTCGCTCAAGCTTTACATCCATGAGCAAAACATGCAGCCTAAATATTTTCTTTGCTTTTAATTGGTCGCCTGTATTTAAATCTGGATAAACATTCATTGTAATGGGTAACAGATAATGTAATTTTATTCATTTATGTACTTAAAAAGACACAAAGTTCTCACGGCCATGTTAAATAAACATAATCGCTGGAGAAATGAACAAAATTTGTCTACCTGATAGATTAATTTTTTATTGTATGATCAAAAGCTAATTGTTCTAGAACATAATTCTTTTAAAACCTTCGCATTGTGCTTTTGAAAGGGAGCTGCATATAATTATTAATATGGATTAGTATGACAGCTATTTTACTGAGAAAATAAACTGGACTGGATTTCCCAGAAACAGAAACAATGAATGTGACTCATGAGAAAAACTAGGCTTTAAAACTGGTTTTCTTATGCTCTTCTATACCGCATATGAATTTAAAATTTTAAATTCATATGTAGTATAATTGAATTGGTGAATCAATCAACTATATTTTAAAACCATGAAAATCTTGAGTATTTATTTTCGTGCTAGTTAGTTTTATTATAATTGGTAATGGCAAATTAATTAAAAATAAATTATTATTCATCTTTTCCCTCTTCTGCTGCTGCATCGGGGGCAGCTTCAGTTGAAGGAGCGGGAGTTGTGCTACTTTTGGCGCTAGATGGCGTTGTGATCTCTCCAGGCAACGTCACAATCACAGTTGTGGACGAGTCCTTGCTTCCCAAAATTAAGGGCTCTTTGGTGGACTTTGCTGCTTGAATTCCTTCTTTGACGAGTGACACTAATCCTTCAGTGTCAGGTTTAGCCCCAGGGGCTCGAGTGGGGGCATTTGGGTCTCTCGTAATTTTGATTCCCAATTCCTTTTCAAAATGCTCAATTTCCTCATCCGTGTAACTTGTCTTTCCGAATTTGGCAAAAGCATCATCCCATTCTTTGGGATAATTGGATTGAAGGAAGGAAATAAACTTTGCAGCCAGTTTCTTTTGCGTCTCGTCACAATTTCTGCATTGAGTACGAAGATAGATGGGAATATTGCGCTTCAAGAACTTTCCAATGGCGTCACAAGGTCCGCTGTAAACTACACATTTCAGTTGAAATTTCATGGCACGTTCATTCTGTAAATATTAAGAAGGGTTAGAAACCGAATTTTATTTTTTAAAAGAAGATGGAAACTTACTCTGAGATATTGTTCGAAATTAATATTTTGAAATTCTCTAGGGATCCCAGGCAATTGGGGCCTTGCTTGGGCAAAGGCGACGAAAAGGGCGAGAAGTAAAATTTTGCGAAACATTTTGCAAATTGTGCTGTGAAAGCTTTTTGTTTAAAGGTTCGATGAAGAGTGAAGGCGAATTCCCGTGGGAAAGGCTTTTATGCAGGACAAGATTAAGTTACTCCATCATTAAGCTGCAAAAAGTTTTTTTTGTGAATAATTTATTAAAATGGATAATGGGCTCAAGAGAAGAGGATTCCACTTATTTCTCCATTCTCTTAATTGGGTAAATGATAATGCAATGCCAATGCCAAGTTGTGGTTGATTGACAATGGGCTGGACTACATCTACTTAAGTAGAATCTAGATCTGGTTTTGTGGTTTGGTTTAGTTTGATTATTTGGAAAATTTGCTGAAGAAAAGACGTCATTCTTTTGCAAAAACTATAGCAAATGAGTTGCAGAAGATGTGCAGTCTACTTTGTTTTCATAGTAATTATAAATATTATTTTAGAATGAGAGAAAAGCAAATCAATCTATAAAACTACTTGATGTATGACGAGCGCAGGGGTTGGTGAGAACTGCTGTAAATACCTGCATCTTGTGTGTTATGCAAAATGTTGATAATCGAGTAAACAAACGACTTGTTTTTTATGACGCATTTATTTTGTGTGAATCATTAACAATTGGAATATCCGTGGACAAAATTTCCATCATGCAAAGAATGAAGGTGATTCATCAGGCACGTTCACTCTTTTCAAACAATAGAAAAAATTCGCATGCATACTTTTGCTCGCTTTATTTACTACAGTAAAGTTCTTTAACTTGTAAAGTTTAATTAAAGAGTATTTTGTTGGCATAGTCAACAGCTTCTTTAGCAGCTTCATCCTTTGCTTCAAATTTTTCGAAGCCCATTGTCAACTTTCCAAGTTTAGTTAGATCCTCAGGAAATGCCCTATCAGGAAAATGCATCTCGCAATTGTTTAGAGGAAAATCTTGAGGTGTCCTAATAAGTTTTTCATAATATTTTCAATGTCTACATATATGCACTATTGAAATTAATTTTCTTACAATCCATTTATAAAGGCATGCCTTTGTTTTGCCAAATAATCCGCATTTTTAGTGCACAAAGGTGTTGTTGGGATGTAGAAGACGCTGCTGTCGGTTTCATTTTGGCACACTTTTTCCACGGCATGAATCATGTCGCAATGCCAGAAAACGCAGTCACCAGGCCCGACTTCGGGCACAGAGACCATGCATTCCTTTATGTGAGGATGCCATTTTGCAGTAATATCCTGCTGTGCTCCAGGAATAGCACCAGCCATATCTCTGCATCAATAAAATTGATTGAGTCCATTAAATTGTATAATTATGTATTGGTACCCAGAATCAAACAGGTCTTGAAGCAGTGGTCGCATAATAAAGTACGCAGTTGATAGTTTAATTAGGGGACATACTCTCAAAGTTCCACCCCCAGGTTTCACATTTGAAAGAGACATCCACCCTTGAAATGTACGGAACATTGAGCAACCCCCTATGGAATGATTGAAACTAACAAAATTTACAAATTATATTTGGCATGCAAAAAAATACCACTGCAATCATATAAATCCATATTTGCACTGACTCGATGAGTTGCATCAAAAGAATCAAGATCTTCCCAATTTCCGGATAAAATTTTCTCATAGCATTTTCTATACTCGGGATCTTCCCATCCTATGCAAAATTTTATTTATAGCTTTAATTAGAAAGAAATATAATGTGTATAATCTCACTTTCAACTGAGCCCCCATCAATGTGTTCCCCCAACGTGAAGCTTGTGTCCCCCGGCTGTCTTATTCTCAGTCGGTCACAATAACTCACACTTGTCGAAAGGTCAATTGACGTCCCCTTTTCAGCACTCCATAATTTGTTCATGGCATTTGACACTTGGATAAAATTTGGATGGGATCTCGCAGCAATTTGAGACTTGGACCAGTAAATTTCCCATACTTGAGGATTGTCCTCTAGAAATACAAAGAAAAAAAACAAAAACAAATGCGTGTTTTTGTCATTCCAATTTTTCAATACCTGGAAAGCCAGCAATTTCTTTTTCGTGGCCTTTAATGTACTTTTTAACATCTTCTTTGTATTTTAAGGCGTCCTGCTCAGAAACCACCCCCTTAATTAAAACACAACCTCTTTTTCTCACTTCTTCCTCAAATATTTTCGGAAACTTTTCACCATTTTTAGCCAACTCTTGAAATTCAATTTGAGGAACTGCTTGAGATCCTAAATCTTTTATTAGTTTGGTTTCTTTTTCAAACTCTTGGAGAAGCCTGTTCCAACTGGCTACTAATTTGTCTTGGTCGGGGACAAGTTGCTTTTTAAGCTGTATGAATTTTTTAGACAGTTCCGGACCTGCTTTATAATCTGATACAAATGCGGACGCAAGATTCCCAGGTCTCTTTGTTGAATTGTACAGAGAATTAGATGACGACATGACTTTAAAGTCTTAAGGAGGAAATTAAAATTTCTTTACCAAGTGACAATTTAAAAAAGTATAAGCAATTAGAAGTAAGCAGCTGCTAAGGATTTGCTTTTTATGTGTAGGCATTAACCTTCACCTTTCACACGGGATAATGAAGCAATAATTTCTTATCAATTCGTCCGTAAAGAAGCCAGAATATGTACATTAAAACCAGCTCAAGTAAAAGTGTGTTAAAAATCTTAAAATGAGATAAAATGTTCCTTGTCAATCTCGTAATTTTTAGCGTCATACAAGTTATCTATTTTAAAACTTTTGAGACCCATATTAATTCAGATAATTTAAGGTTAACAAATCATTCCCAAATTTCCTCTTTGTTTATATCGTTTCAGGTTTCACTTTTCTCTGAAGTTCTGATAAACAAAGCAATTTCTTATTGGAAATATTTTAGATTATGTAGAAAACGTTTGAAGTATGCCATCATTTGCGTGTCATGAAATACTTACATCACTGTTTAACACTGGCAACTGGAAATAATTTTACAGCAACTCAACATCAGCGTTGTTTATCTTTCTTAGTAGGCTAACAATAATCATTAAATTAGTTCTAGGCAATTGATACTACACAACGATTTAAGATAAACAAAATGAATAAAAGTTTCGTATCTTATTTACAAGAAGATTCAAATAATTCTTCTATTTACTTTAAAGCAATAAGTTTTG
This sequence comes from Proisotoma minuta, assembly GCA_034698145.1. Taxonomy (NCBI): domain Eukaryota; kingdom Metazoa; phylum Arthropoda; class Collembola; order Entomobryomorpha; family Isotomidae; genus Proisotoma; species Proisotoma minuta. The sequence goes on along the minus strand of JAQIXN010001110.1, from coordinate 3,917 downwards.
ATGGTTCTGTTGGTGATTTTGAAAATTTGCTTTTGACAATAAGTGTTTAATGATAAAATTTGTGTAAACAAAAAGATCAATTATGTGCTTCTAAAATCAAAATATGAAACCTTGTTCAAATTATCTTAACACATTGTGATTAAATTATTCATTTCCCTTTAAAATTTCGCAAATTTAATTTTTGAAATTATTTGTCTTTGGGACTACAGATATTTTGAACATTTCCATTGTTTATCGAGAATAATATTACACATGTATGTGTCAATCAAATTCCTGGAAAAGTGAGTGAGAGTCATAATATTCAGGGTGGTCAAGCAAATTTGATGGCATTTCCTACAGTTTCACATTTCTAGGATCATGTATGAATAAGATTTCTAAATTTTATAAGCCATGTATAAAAATTACAAACCACATTTAATTTGAGCACCCTGTACGTAACATGAAATAAACGTGTTCAGTAGTAACAATTAAATTCGTTTTGTTCAATGAAATGTTCGTCACGTACAATCATTACTTTTATTTATTTTTGATTTATCTTTGTCATCTTGTGACTTATGCATAATAAGTATATATTGGTCCAGTTTTCTTTTAAAATATTTATTTAAACTGGAGCAAGTACCCAAATCTTTGCCATTCTTAATTTAGACTCCAGATAAAAATAAGTATCCAATCTTCTTGAGAGCCTTCTCATTTAGTTAACAAAAGTCACAATTGTCAAAAGACTTACAGCTTACACTTGAGCGTCATCCCGAGAAAGTGAGAATTAAAACTCCACAAACGATTTCATAATTTGAGACAATCTCAAGTCATTGAACAGGTTTGTAATTTTAGTTTTTGTATTTTATATATTTACTTCCTACGTCTCAATTTTCCACCTTGTATATTATTGTATTAGAAATTCTAATTTAGAATATTGGAAATTAGTTTGTATTACATAAATATTTTTTGTTTGTTTTATTTTTTAGGTGTAAGGAAACTTGAGAAATTTCCAAGATGAGACTTCTCCTTTGCATTTTAATCCTCTTCGTGGTGATGCAGAAGACCCAGGCTTCTGTTATGGACAAAACTTCGGAAAAAAGTAAGGCATATATTTATAACTAATTATATCTAAAAGTTTCACTTAAAAAAATATGAAATTATAAATTTTGGGTATGATTAGTGGCAATGAACATTATAAATATTTATTATGAAACATTTTAAGTTTGAAATTCATATCATTCTTGAAAATAGTTCAAGTCTTATATTTACCATTATCAAAATACTGATGCCTGTTCATTTCAGAGCATGGGAAATTTTCCGGCGAATACGAGAAAGCTGCGGAGTCTGAGCCCCCGACCCCCGCCCCTCTCCTCTGCTTCCAATGCAGTTCGGACGTCAAAGGAAACTTTAAAAAGGAAATTCCAAAACTGCCCTATCACGAAGAATGTAAATCCGCCTCCTCAAAACTTCCAGATCATTTACTCGTCCATTGCGATGATTTAAAACAAGTGATCACAATGTTTGACGAAAATCCCGAAAAAAGACAAGACCATATTTCCAATTTGACGAGCTCGCCTTACAAGATGGAATGTGGGAAAGTTGAAGATTCCATCACGGGGACTGTGAGAAGGGGATGCTCCCTCCTTCCGGATACTTTTGGTCGATGGTTCACAACAGAGGAGGTCATTTACTTTATAACTTTTGCTTTAAATAACTTTTCAATTTTATTTATTTTCTGGTTATAGGTCATTTACCGTCCAATTACGCACAGTTATTGCTCTTATGAAAGATGCAATCATTCAGCAGCCCTGGTGACAAGTCTCGTCCTCATTTTGACTGGTGTGCTTTTGAATATTTTGATTAAAATTTGAATTATGTTCCTTTCGTGTGAGCATGCAAAAATTAGTCAAATCAGTCAATTTCTAGTTATTAACAAAAATGTTATTTGTGCTTTGTATTTACTTCTTATCGCTGATTGATGCAAGACTGTAAAAGTTAGAAAGTATAATTTTTTTTAAATATTTTTTATCGGTTTATTTTTATTTACATTCTGAGTCATTATTAGTTCTTGACAAATATTGCATTTTATATTTTTTCTACTATTTTAATAAAAAATAAATGATATCTTTGAAAATATTTAATACATAATTAGAAAACGCTTATTTTCTTGGAAAAGTTAATACTTTACTATTTGTTCTTGAGTCAGAAACTGGAGAAATTAACTTGTTAAGTTGATCTAAACTGGAGGACATTTGATAATAATTAAGAGGCTGGCTTCCACAACACAGGGAACAAGAAGTGCAACGTTTGGAGTTGTTGTTATGAAATTCCAAGTAACCTGGTAGCCAAGGTAACGGCATTTTGTGAGCCCAAATTTGACCTCCAACGCTCCATTGAAAATCCTTGGGGGTTTGAGGCATCATAAAATAATGGTTTCTAAAGCTGCTGTCAGTTGACACAAAGGAAACACTGGCAAAAAAGATTAGTCCACAATATGCAAAAATTTCCATTTTGTTGTATGAAATGTCACTTTGTACTTCAATAGGCAGGTTAAAACTGAATTGTGCAGTGTGTTAGCAGGTCAAGTTTACAAATGAATTCCTCTTGTTTGCACAATCATGCTAATTCTTTGTTCAAACATACCCTAAAATTAATATAAAAACCCCTCAATGCAATTTTAAAATGTATGGAGCAAGTTAATGATTTTTTTTAGAAATTTTTATATCAATAAAGTTTGGGTTTTATTAACAAATATCATTTAAAAATGAATCTTCTTTCCCTTCTGGAGAATTCAAGTTTGTTATTGCAACTTCAAAAAATTCCCTGGCTTGGGAAAATGTTATTCTTTCTTTAAGATCATTTCTCCAGCATTCCACCATCACTTTGTTGTACCTTATTAAATGCAGATAAAATTGGAAATTATCATTTAACCATGCGTTTATGAAACTATTTTTGCGTTTACATATTTTCTGTTGCATGTTTAGGTCTCGTCAGTCTGCGTCCTCTTTCCAACTCGTCCATGAATTCTGTCGTCCAGCCTAAATTTGGCCACGGTTCTTCACCCAAACTAAACATTTCAAACAAAGTCACTCCATAACTCCAAATATCCGAAGCGGAACTGAACTGTCTGAATTTCAAAGACTCAATAGCCATCCACCTCCATGGCAGTGGCGAATTTGTCTTTTTTGTATAGTTATCTGAAAAAATTAACTGACGACTTAAACCAAAATCAGAAATTTTGGCAATGTTGTCCTGAGTTAAAAGAACATTTCTAGCCGCAAGATCGCAATGCAAGATTTTTTTTTCGACCATAAAGTCCATTCCATTTGCAATTTGTAAGGCCCATCTGTAAATATCTAGAGATGTAAAATTTCCGGAATTTGCTACATTTACATAAGATCCTCTCCCAGTAATTGATTCCAAAGTTACGAGACCTTCTTCGTTTACAAATGAGCGAAAAAGAGCTTTCCGTTTTTGTATATAATTTAAAAGATCGCCATTTGCACAATATTCTATCCCAATCAAAATACTTCGTTTTCCAATATTTTCTAAATTCGTAGCTAATAAAGAGACAATGTTATTGTGTTTGCCAATGTAAGACATGATGGTTAGTTCAATGAGAGATTGCTCAAAATCTGTAACATCTTTTGGAGCGTTTACTGTTTTCACGGCCACAACGTTTTGTCGATTGTCTCCAAAATATATTATCCCTTTTTGTACAAAGCCAAATGCACCAGAACCCAACATTGTGTTTCCTATTTAGTGGATGATTAAATTTAAAATTCCCCATATTTAAGATGTTGACTTACCAAGGCCCCATCTAGCAATTGGTATTTCATAGTCTTTATACTCTTCACTTGGCTTAAAACCAAGTTCTGCATTATCCTTAAATCCTTCTCTAAACTCTTTACTGGCTTCCTCTGTAGCTCGCATAAATT
>JAQIXN010001109.1:0-22563 GCA_034698145.1 Proisotoma minuta | reverse complement strand
CAACATACCTGGCGACACAAATCACAGGCCCATCCATCCAGTTTAGCTCGATCTGCTTTCTTTCTGACAACTTTATATGGCAAATCTTTATCAGCAGCAGGCTCTGGTAACCTGTCAATAATCAATAATTTTAATATTTTTAAATATTAATTAACTGATCTAAATAATATAAGGATTAAACTAAAAAATTCTTACACGTCAAAATCTTTAAAAGCATCTGCGGTGCAATTAAAATTTTGCTTTGTGGATTTATTTTTGCTCGAAACGAGTTTTCGAGAGGGGGGTGGCTGTTTAATGGGAGACTGACCATTGTTCACTCTCAGCGGAGAAGCCACAAGATGTTTAATAGATTTGATCGGTGACTGCTCGTTCTTCTGTTTTGAAGTCATAAACCATTTGAGGTTGACATTTTCAATTTTTTGTGGGGATAAGATTTTATTCATTGGCCGATTTTCAGGGGATAGCGTAGGAGGTGAAATAAATTCAGTCTCCTCAGGATCAACAAACGTCCCTGGAAATTGCTGTAATAATTTGAGTAATTATTTTTCCTTTTTAAAACTGTTATATTTTACCGTGCGATCTGGCGACATTTCGCTGCTCTTCCGTTTAGTTGGTCTATCAATAATTTTAGAGCTAAAATTTCCAGGCTTTGCTATCTGGGTTGAATACTGCAAATTTTTTTTTTTTTAAATGCCAAATAAATCTTGAAAACCAAAAATTAAAATATTGTTTGCTTTCATACAAAGATATCCGGAGTATCAGTATCACAGAATAATGGATCTTCAAATTCTCCTTCAAATAAATCCCCACTGACATCTGCAATTTCCAATCGTTCTTCTTTAGCAATTATTGGAAGCGAACGATTGGAAGCATTATTGGAATTGGAAGAAGAAGAAGGTGGAGTGGACCGACTTCCACCTTTGAATTCTTCCAAAGTTGAGAGATCAATTATAAGTGGTTCGGGTTGTGGCTTGGTCATGGAACTTATTTTAACTTGTTTCATTCGTTTCTGCTTGGATTTATCACCAGAAGATGTTCCAGAACATTTATTTGATGTCCCACTGCTTCTAACTTTTATCCATTGAGGCTTTTCCTTAGGCGTGCTTTCAACTTCCGAAGGCACGACCAAAATTTCATCTTTTGTTTTAACAGCCACAGGCTCAACAGGTGAAATTGGAATAGTTGAAATTACATTGACTTTGTCTATCGTCAATTTTAAAGTTTCACTTGGCGTAGAAATTGGGGGAGTAACTTTTTCGGCGATTTTTGGTTGCTCCATCGACTTTTGAAACGTATGAAATTGCCATTTTCGAAAATGGTCCCGAACAATATCTTCCGCGTGACCAAATCCTTGACCGTCGTGAGATGTGCCTTCTGCATAGAAATCCGTTCTGAAAATTGATGAGAAATTAACCATCATACTTAATTTAGCTTAATTTACAAATAGTATTGTAAAATTAATACTTTCGAGCTAAAAAGCTGAAAAACGTTCCCACGAAATCGCGGACACTGCCACACCCATCAAGGACGGACTGGAAGGTCGGGTCGTATTCCGAGATCACAGCTTCCATATTATATTTAATTTCCCAATTAAAAAAAAACTAGTTCGAACGAGAACGAAGACAAGAACTAGAAAAGTTCTAGTCGAGAAGTTTTCATTTTTTTAGCGCCGATTTTTTCATTTTCATGAAAATAAAAGTCAAAAACTCAAAAGTGATGAATTTAAATAATTAGTTAAAACTTTTTATTAGAGTCAGTCTATTTTGAATGTTGACATTGGAAATGAGGGTCAGCCAAAGAATTGGCTTTGATACAATAATAGCAGAAATTACAGTCATCTATGCTTTGAGGAATTACAGCGTCTTGTTTGCAGATGCAGCATTTCAAAACTACGTTTTCATTTCTGTCTCCACTATTTTTAATCTTCTTTGAATTGGCAGAGGAAAATCCCCAAACCGTCAGATATCTTTTGACACGATGAAAATTTATGATGGGAAGAACAACCATTAGAAATTCCTAAAAAAAACATAAATATTTAGAATAAAAATCAGTGGCATAAACCCATCAACTTTTTAATACGTACAGCAAATTGATGCCAGAGCATTTCTCTCATTTGATAGGAATATCCAACGGAAGGATGGACGCTTCCTTGAACAGGAACCATTTGTAATTTTAAAATTCTGTTAATCAGACTTGGATATCGATTTTGCATTAAAAATATTAAAAAATTGAGTATTTCTGAAGCTTTGAGCGCATCTTCCAATAACCTTAAAGGCTTCTCTATCTGTTACAAAAAAAAGTAAACGTTATTTTAGCATAAGACCCAAGCATTATTTGAAATAGTACCTTTTCGAAAAACATTTTAGTTTGTAAATACGGCAAACATCTTTGATAAAGGTAAGGAATAAAAGATTCCATTAGAAATAGTAACTTGAGTTTCCCCTTATCACACGAGTACTTTATCCCTAAAAGAGCTTGACCTGCAGAAGAACTTCTTCTCAAAACGGTAAACTATTAAAAACCAAAAAAATATTTTTAAAGATTGTCGCATATGAAATTAGTCAAAAGTTCACCTTCCAAATTACTAGCTTTATCAAAAATTGTAATTCCGGTCCATATTTATGTGTCAAATGTCCAACCTGTAAAAACAAAGTTTTTGTGGATAACATTTCGAAATCCTAAATCAAAATTGTGAATCTTACCTTAAATAAATTAAAAACATTAAAAATCTGATTTTTTAACAGGGTGTAAAATTCGGTGTCCAAGATAAGCGCGTCCAACTGGATAACCCTCGACACATAAGTGCTCATCTTTACAATTTCACTTATCAAAATTAAAATTTCGTCAAAGATACTTTTTAACACAGAAGTGGGGTAAGATGCACCAAAGGAAAGATCCGCGTTTTTTAAACAGTCAGAGTCCCAGTTTGAAGCCGAAAATTAAAGTGGAATTAATTAATTACAATAACAATTAAAAGATAGAGAAAGATGGACAAAGTGCCGACGAAGCCGAATATAGTGGACACGCGACAAGAGTTGTCCGATTTGGTCAAAAGGAGAGCAGAATTATCCGTAAGATAAGATAAGAAATATGGGCGCGTTACTTGTAAACATATTGACATTGAAAAATTTGAAAATATTGTTTTTTTTGCAGGATACGCTTGCAAATTTAGAAAGACAGATTTACGCTTTTGAGGGTAGTTATTTAGAAGATACTCAATTGTACGGAAATATAATCCGGGGATGGGATCGCTACGTTGTAAGCGCTTCGGGTTCAAAACCAAGCGCAAGTGCCAATACCAAAAGTGATAAAAGGAACAGAAAGTTCAAGGAAGCAGAAAGATTGTTTTCAAAGTCTTCCATTACGTCCATGGCCGCTGTCCAGGGATTTGTCCAAGAAATGGATCGGTAATATTAATTAAATTGACAACCCGTTATCAAATATTGATGAAATTGCTTACATTTTAATAGAAACAGTGAATCAGAGCATGCTGGAGAAAGCGCAGGGGAAGATAGTACAGGATCGATAAGAGTAAGCATTTAATATCTGATCTCTGTTTTTTAAATATTAATTTCCAAATAATTATTTAATAGATGAAGCATCACCACCATCATCATCACCACCACAAATCTCCTTCTTATGACCCCTTAGGAAAAATTTCGAAAAGTTCACATAAAATTAAAAAATCAAATAAGAAGAAGCACAAGTGACATAGGGATAGGGATTAGATTAGCAATTCTCACCTCTGTCTCTAATATTTTACATTTTATCCCCATTCAATGAACTTTCGTTTTGATACTAGCAAAAAGTGTTGGTTAGTTGTAAGGTTTACATAATAGTAATTATTTGAATATTTATATTCAATGTTAAATGGGCAAAGGCTTAGAATAATTTTAGGATATTTTTTTATAATAACATAATTAGATGAACTGCAGGAATGCAGTAATAAATTGTTCCAATAAGTTGCAACAGTAAATTAACACAAAACAATGTTATTAATTTATTTAGTGCTTGACTAATCTAAAGCCAACTTTTTAATATTTTTCCCAATATTAATAGCCACTGGTTCATTTACACTTACATCTTCGATACCAAGAAGATTTTCCATGCGAATTAGGTCTTTTTCTGTCTTTCTAAGATCTTCATTGGGCCCTTGATTAATTTTCAGAATGATTAAGGATGTGAGTAAACTTTGTTCGTCTTTCTTAAGTTTGTTTAGCGTCTGTCGAAATTTTTTAGCAGCTTGAATTGATGCCTCTTGTTCTGTGTCAGGCCACTCTTGACTTTCAAATCCGCCCACAAATTCATCCACTTTCTTTTTAAAATCTTCAGCCATGGACATTACAGCTTTCTTCATGTGCTCTTTTGAATTTCTCAGCATCGTCTCGATTTCTTTAAAGCTGTGTGCAAATGTATTCCAATCAGTCTCAAAAGAATCCAACCTTGCTTGAGATTGGCTTCCAATGTCGAAATCGTATTTCTTTAAAATGTCAAAATGTTCAAATACTTTTGGCAATGATCTTTCTAAAGCTTGTACTGCTAATTGATATTCTCTGAACATATTAACAGAATTGACCAAATCAGGGAGTGTCTTGGGCATTTTCTTAAATCTTGAGAGTGCATCCTCCATAAAAGTGAAGACACTTGTCAATTTCATATTTCCTCTTTTCAATAGCGACTTCATTAGCCTGGATTGCCAATCGTGGCATTGTGCGGAGAGCACATCTTTTAAAGCACTCGAATCCAAGACACAAAATACAACATTCATAACACTTTCACATCCTTGAACGGCATCCAAAACTTCAGCATATCGTCCAATGTCTGTACTATAAGATTGTGTACTCGGGTTTTGTTTCTCATAAAGTTGCATGAACACGTTTTTATCCAACTCCCAAACATCTCGATATGGTTCCCAAGATTGGAGATATTTTTCAATTTCTGCAATACAATCTCGCATACCGTCTGCAATGTTTTCTTGGCTTGTTTTGCAAACCTCATCTTTAGAAATTACCTGTTTGTTACAATACAAAACGTTAATAATGTTAATATTATTTAATATCTATTGCCTAACTTTTGACAGTCATCATAATACCTGTGCAAAAGACATTACTTGAGCCTCAGGGTCATTTAAATACTGCACAACCCTTGGAAATGGAGTGATGCAAATGCAGATTCTTCTAAAAATCCCAAGAATCATGTCCTCGACAACTGGCAAAGAAGGATCAAATTCTAGTTTTTTGTTTTCAAGTATAATTGCGATTTTAAACATTGGTGGAGGTGGACCACGCAAATCTCCATGAACGGCTCTGTTTAAAACTTCTAACGATTTTCGCATATTTAAACACAGGGCTTCTTCTACTATTTTGTCAATTTTCTTGAGATATTTCATCCATTGGGTTTGGACTTCGGGTCCGTCTGTCTTGAACATTTCGAACACCGAGACGAGAATAACTGTAATGTTTTTATATTGAGTTGCAATTTTAAGAATGGCTTTGCTTCTATATTCATCTTGATAGTCATTAAATTCTGTTTTATCATGGACTCGTTTGCGATCCACTTTAATCATGAGATGGTTGCTCATCTTCTTGGCCAATTTACCAATCTTGATATTTGCGTGCTTGTAGTCAGTGATGTAGCTTTGGACTTTGATTGCAGCCATTCGACAATCTCTAATGTATGAATCTGAAACATCTGAAGACCAAATGAGTTTTGTAAGTCCTGGATAAATTTTACGGTCCAATATTTTAATTCTCTCTTTGAATAGTAGACGTTCTTCTGGGGACAAGGCTGAGATAATTCTATTATAATCTTTTACAACGAGGAGTACAGTTTCTCTCAAGTTGTGGAGTCGTTCTCTATTATAATTTCCATTTAAGAATCATTTAAAATATTATTAAAGATTGTTTCACCTTTCATAGTAAACATTTTGCAAGACTTCTGGTATCTCGTAACCGATTCTCTCCCACATCTCGGACTCGATAATGTGGGCTGACAGTGCCTTGTCAAAGTTGACCTCAATCATTCCAAACTTGTAAGTACTTCGTCTCATTAGAGGAAGCTCGAGCTTGGATGTAAAGTCTTTGTTCCCCACTGCTTTCAGCCACTCTTGGTACGTGTTACGACAAAATTCGCCCAAACTATGCGACAAAACTTTTGCTTGATCACGAACGTCATCTCCATACCCGCATTCTGGCAACCACCTTGAATAGAAAATAATTATAATTCACATACAAATGTGCTTTTGAGCAATTTCCATCTTAAATGAGTACCATGCTTTTTTCAACATGTCTAGTTGGATATCCAACCTTCTTTGTAAGAAAAGAGCCCAGGAAGCTCTTCCTGCAAATGTCGGATAAACCAGAGGAAGTGGAAGAATGTTCTTTGTAAATAAGTTTCGAACTATATTGGTCTCATCTTCAAAGAGCTTGTACAGCTTCATAATCAGTTTGTCATAAGCTCGAGTAATTATATCCCGGTTGTAAAATGCATAAAAGGTTTCAAGGATTTGAATGCCTTGCTCTAAATTAGTGATGGATTCGAACGCAAAGAATAAAATGTTTTGAATCTTCATTTCAATGTCTCGTACAGCAGTCTTGAAGGCCACCATGTGCTCGTGCCATTGTGTATTTCGAACATTTAGTATTAAATCTTTCGCCTGATACATTTCCCTCAAATTGCGGTACAGAGTTTTCTGAACTTCTTTCATAACTCGTGTCATTTCCGGTCCTTTCACTCCTGTATGAAATTTGTTCTCTTATGTCTCTTTTATATGTAACTCTAATTTTAATTTGTTTTGTTCACCTGGATAAAGAGGAAAAGGTTCTTCGTAGCCTTCAACTCTTCTCGCATAAAGCCTTTGGCACGTGCAAATTTCCAAAAGATCTTGGAGTCTGTGTAGAAAGACGTCCACGTGTGATAAAATGTGTCCATATTCCAACAGCCAAGTGAGATATGAATTCATGCTATGCATCTTTTGAGCCTCAAAGTATTTATCCTTCCAAAATTTTAAACACTTGATACAATCGTTTATAATCATCTCTGAAGAATCAAGGTATCCAGCAAAAAGTTTGTCCACATTAATCTCCTGAATGCAGTGACCGACAATCTCATTGCTAACTTTCCTGAATAGACCGTTCAATCTTTCTCGTGTATTGTAATATGGAGAATTTAGCCAAATTATTCGAGCAAGCCATAAAATATTTTGTATTTGGTCTGGAATTTCGGCCACTTTGGATTCATGAAGTTTCTTGCAAGGTTCCACTAGGACGCTGAGATAATGTAAATTGCTTATGGCCTCTCCAGAGGCTCCCAATATCTCGGATGAAACTTTGTTGAAACTGTTGATGAATGGTGATTTAACTATTGTCATTATTCGTTGAACAGTTCGAATTGGATTGCTCCGAAGTTGAGAAATTAAGCCAGTCAAATCTTGATCTAAGAAATAATAAAACAATAAAAAATATGAATCACAAAATAAAGTTATTGAATACTTCGAGCCTGCCAAAATGTGATCTCATCCAGAGGTCCCGACCAATCTTCAGCGTCTTGCATTGTTTGGTTGCTTAAAATCTCTTTAATTTGACTAATCCATTCGACCATAGCACCTGTGAAAATTTTTTGTCATCATGCAAGTTTAAGAAAACAAAAAAAAAATAATTGGTATATTTATACCTTCGAGAAGAGAGCAGATTTCCTTGTTTTTGGAAACAATGTCAATGGGTCCACTCATGGCTTCAGTTGGAACGTTTAGTACCGTTTGGTGATGAATAACAATTTGCGAGTCATCTTCAAACAATTCTGTCTCTTCTTCTTCCTCTTCATCCTCCTCATCGTCCTCCTCTTCTTCGTCTTCGTCCTCATCTTCTTCTTCATCCCATTCAGGGTGTTCTTCTTCGTGTTCAAATGTTTCCGTTTCAGACAATTCAGATTCAGTATCGTCCGGAATAATTTTACTTTTACGGGTGCTTAATTTCTTGGATCTTTTCTTTTTATGCTCTTTTGACAAATCTTTAGCCGACCCACTCTTCCGGACACTACTTTTACGAATATTAGAACTCATTTTATATGATTTTTTGAAACAGTTTGTATTCAAAGATTCAAGAAAACGACGCTACGATTATTATGATATTCTTAAGGGTCCTCGTTACGTAGTCCGGGGAACTTTCTTGAAAGTCAAGATTTTCTTATCTTTATTTTTTCCTTTTGACTCTGGAGAAAGTTGTAGATGAGTAACTTTTTGGACTGATTGATCGATACCATTACACTTCCTGCTAAAAATGTTGAAGATTTCAGTCATCGACTCAGGTAGACAAGAGTGAAAATAAGTTTGAGCTAGCAATTTCTTTTACTGATTAATATTATGGTTAATTTCAAATCAATAGCTACCGAAATGGACGAGGAAATCAGGATAAAAATCCCAATTCCTCGCATTCCTGAATTTGAAGATCTGCATCCAAATGTAGAAGAGTTGGCCATGAACCACGAATTGGTCATGAACTACGAACAACTTTGTGTGGACTGGGAAGAAAAAATCCAGCAAATTTTGAAATATGAACTTCCATTAAAGCCATCCGAATTTACTCCTCTTGGGGAACTGGAATTTTGGAGAGAACGTTGCACAACATTAAAAGCCATACATGATCATATTCACTCAAGAGAGGTCCGATTGGTTTGTCAAGTTCTAAGCAATTCTCGTTCCGATGTTCTTCCAGGTTTTAATTTCCAACTTGAAGAGCTAACAAGATATTTGGAAGAAGCAAGGGATGTTAGCAGATTTCTCTCAACCATTGAACGTCACTTGAAAATTTTAGCTCATTCTAAAAGCTATGCGGAAATGATTGAGGCTGTTCAACATATTATGGAAGGACTTCGTTTAATTTGGACACTTTCCAGACATTACAACAAAGATGAGCGAATGTGTAATTTCCTGGAAATGATGGCAGTTCATTTGTACGATCGAACCACAGCTTCTTTGGACCCAAGTACATTGTTCAAGTTGGAACCCATTGCTGCAATGGAAGTGTCGGACTCTTGTCAGACTCTTTTGCAAACTTGGAAGGATGCATACATGTCAACCAGAGAGAAAATAGAACAATCACGTAAAGGTTTAAGATGGGAATTTGACAGATCAAAGCTCTTTCCAAAAAATGATTACGTAATTCTGGTTGCCCAACACTTGAGTGAAATGGCAATTCTTTTGATGGAATTTCAAAACTTTTTTGGACCTGAACTAAAAGCTGTGATAGGAGATCCCAAGAAAATTGAAGATGCCTTAAGGAAAACGTTTCTTCTAGTCAAACCATTCACTGAGCTCAAGTTTGATCCTTTTGTGGTATCCAATCAAAAGCTGTGGGAAGGTTTGTTGGAGCAGTTGAAAAAGGATGTGACAGAGCTTGAAACTGAAGCAAAGGGTTTTATTGATGGCATCTTTGTCACAAAGTATTATTAAAGATTGTCAACTTTTAGTACAAACAATTTATTTATATAATATTCTTGTGATTTTTTTTAATAGATCTGCTGATTCAGCATTTGAAATGTTGATGAAATTCAAGTACATCGAGACCAGGGAAGGAGTTCATGCAACACTGATGAAAAAATTTGATGAAACGCTCATGATTTACGTTAATGAGGTTCACAACGTCCGAAGATTTTACGAGATTAATAAAGATAATCCACCAATTGGACGTTTTCATCCTCCAGTGGCAGGAAGAATTTGGTGGGTTCGAGGCTTGTTCTACTGCATCAAAAGATCAATCGTTAACTTTAGGACGCAAAAAGATGTTGTAAATACTGAAATTGGCCAGCAGGTTAATACATAATCTAATATCTTATTCATTAAGTGTCTTATTTTTTTGTAAAGGCATGCAGCATTTATTTGGAACTGGCTCGAGAGATGAAAGCTTATGAAGATTGGTGGTATCAACATTGGAGTGAAGTTTCCTCACAAACAATCAGCTCAAGTTTGGCAGCAAATGTATTTATAAAGCAACCTGCAGACAATGAACGTATTGCAAATCACAATTTACTTTTAGGTTGTAAACTAACTTTTTTAATGTTTAAATTTCAGTTGGACCGGATGCTCAAAAGAATGCTGATAAAATGGTCATCAAAGTTCATCTTCCTCCAGAAATATTAGAAATGGTACAAGAAACGATACATTTAGAACAAATGGGATATCGCGTCAGTGAAAAAATAAGAAATGTTGCTCTTGTTAGAGAACATTTGATTCGCAATTCTAGAATGTTGAATTTAATTTTGGACAATTATTATGCCGTCAGAAGAAAGCTAAGATCTCATGAGGTTGGATGATGATTATGTTTTTATTATTGTTTAACAATAAAATTATGATTTTTTTTACAGGCAGAGTTTATGGAACGCTGTATTAGAGATCTGGAAAAGAATTTTGACCAAGGATTGGCACATTTGAAATGGACAGCTCTTGGAATCCCAGACTATGGACATAGTTTAACTGCCGTAATTCAAAAATTTGATGGGGTGGTCACTCAAATCAATTCGGTTGCAAGAGATATTCGGACTCGAGTCTTAGAAATGAGAACAATTCGTTTGTTTCACGAACCACCTTATAAAAAAGGCAGAATAACGCTACCAGTTTTGGATTGCTGGGATTATTTCAAATATTGGGAAGCTTGTCGCCAATCCACTTGGGAGCGTTTAGTTTTGCTATATCGAGGTCTTGCCCCGCTGTTTGTAAAACTGGAAAGTTTGACATATGGAAAAACTACAGGAAAGAACAAAAGGTTTCGAAGTTATTATGTGCATTGGGAGAAATGCATTTTCAAGTATTTAGCCAAAGTTGTAATCCGAAGTTTGAATGATTTTGAATTACGAATGCGAGTAGAAGACCCCTTGTTTGATATTGATGCTGTTCTTTCTGCGCCAGAGATAAGAATTTCGCCAAGTGCTCATGAAGTGTATCAGTTGGTGGCTCAAGGAGCACGAGATTGTGTCGAAGGAACTCAAAAATTTGTTAGATGGAGAAGAGGAAGTTGTATTCAAGTGACACCAATAAAACAAGCGGAAGGAGGATCTTTTGTTTACAGCTTTTACACAGATATTGGACGATTGCCTCGAATACTTCAGCTATTACTACAAATCCAAGAAAATCTTCAAACTATCCTTAGAAATTTATGGACATATCTAAAGAAGTACCGTGAATTCAAAAACTTGTGGCTATACAACAAAGAAAAGACGATCGAGACATTTGCATCAAAAAATCCTTCAATTCAAGCTTATAATGACAAAATGTCTTTTTATACTGGAATTTCTCAAAGAGTTATGGACATTCCTCAATATCGCGTGGAAGGATTTGTCAGATTGAATGTGCGACCACTTCAAAACGCAATCAGTCGACATGCAAGAGAATGGGTGCTTATGCTTGGAGATTATCTCCGACAAAATACTACAGAACTGAGTAAAGATTTTGATCGTCGAGTTAAAGTATTAAATTAAAAGATGTTTTATATTGGTTTTTATCCTATTAATACTTGCAAAAATTATTTTTCTCAGGAGTTTGAGACAGAATTGCGTTCTAAACCAAGATCAATTGACGAACTTAAGAAACTTTATGCAGCAACCAAATCCGTTGAACCAGAAAGACTAGACATGGAAGTTAAATATAGGAATTTGTTGGAACGATATTCAGTCATGAGAACTTATAAATTGAATGTAAAAAAAACTCTGTCTATTATTACTTATTATTATTCTATTATCACAATCATAAATAATTATAATTATTATAGGTATCGGAAGAAGAAGTTCAATTTGTAGAAACAGTTTGGAAAAAATGGCAAACGCTCTCGCTTCGTGATATCAAGTCAATTAAGAAAAAAGTTAGGACTATGAAATTGAGATATAAATTATAACAAAAATGTTTCAATAAATATATTGTAATTTTACGATTGCGATCTTTTCTTAAAATTAATTGTACTAGACTAGGCAGATCACATTTTAGTTTTGACTTTGATTAGGTTCTGGTTCCGACGTTTTCACGGATGTGCTTTCACTTCTGCTTGTGGTAACTGTGGTAGATCGACGTCTTGATGATAAATATCCGGATACACCACTCGAGTGTGAAGTTAATGAAGAAATTGCAAAAGCTAAGCGTCTTGCTGTAAAATCATAAATTATAATAATTTTAGTGGAACAATATTTAAAGATTGTTTGAACTTACGATGAAAGACTTTGGCTTCCTGTTTTGTAGAAAGGATATATGTCAAGAAATAAAATATCACAGGAGTCACCATTACAAAAGACATGGTAATTATTAATGCAAGCTCAAGCTTTCTTTCAGGTGTGCAGTGATATATTTCACTCCAAACCTCACGAGTAGTGTTCATCTAAAATTTTAATGGGTAAAAAACAGTTGCAAATTATTTTTTTTCAAAAATGTTATTTTTTTTACTTACGGTATCAACCAAGTCCAAACAGACGTTGTCTCCATATTTTTCTACTACATCTATGTAAACTGCATTCAGATGTTCATATTGTTGTTTGCATTCAATGCACGTATTGTTCTTATCCAAGTGGGCATTAAAACATGATTTTGTCAACTCGTAAAGTAGTATAAAATCTGTTACGTCTTGGGTAATTTCAGGTATTAAAGTCCCATTTGGTGCATGCTCGAAACAATCTACATTTGTATTTATTTAGAATAATGTTAGTTAACCAATGCACAATAATTATTGCTTACAGTCACAGTTTCCTTTTTTCCACAAATTAGAAACGTATTTATATGCGTCCGAGACTATTTCAATTCGGTCTAAATTGGTAAAATATTCTTTGCATGGGTTTCCCTTTTCATCAATAGTCTGTTAAACAAAAATTATTTAAAAATAACCTAAATGTACTCCTTTATGAAATATTATTTCTAACCACAAACAAGTCATGATAAGCTTTTTGGACACCCAAATAATCCGCGATGCACCAGCCACAGAGATGAATAGGTCTTGAATTTGTGACAGAACAATGAGTAAAATTTGAAATTCCTGATGCAAATCGAGCGACAATCTCTTTACAGGTATCGCTTGGAGTTATTATGTCGTCAATTGTGATCATTATGAACGTATTTTCGTCAATTACAGGAGAGTTTGGGGCTACGTTCGGGAATCCTGGACGAAGGGGCTCGTCAGTCGCGTTTTTCTGGCATTTCGTCCTACAAAAAAATTATTTGCTCATTTTAAAATATGAATCGTTAAACTTATAACTTGCCTTGGCGTAAGAAATGTCAGTATTATTAAAATTAGAGCAGAGTAAAATAAATCCGAGTATTTTGACGTCCCCATAATTTCCAAACTAATTTTAATAGCATCTGACGATTTTTTTTTACAAAATTATAATTTTGTTCTGCAAGCAAACTGATGAAGGAGTGAAACTCCCGGTCTTGCGTTCAATGTTACAAAATTTCATGCAAAATTTCATGAACGCATTTTGAAAACTTGCCATCAAAATTTTATTACAACTTTTTAAATTAGGTTTTCGCTATCTGTAATACGTACATAATTATGCATAAATGTGACAGTAATTATAATTAGTGTCAAAATAAAAAAAATAACGCATTCATTCGTTCATATATATTTTGCCATTTGTCAATTCCATTTATGTTGTTACAAATTAGCATAGGTAACATATATTTTTTTGGTATTATTGCTTAAAATTGTCAATAAATGAGGGTGTAGGAAAGTGGTCTCATTAATTAGCCAGCATTGGCTTAATTTATATTTGAGTTGACCCAGGGAGAGGAAGATATTTGATGTTGAGGACAGTTTGAGGGCGGATGCTACACTTTCACCTTCATGACTGGGAATGTAGGAATTTAGAGTGACGGAAGGTAGGTCTGGGTCACGTTGGGCTCCAAGGAGGTCAGGGAATGCAGAGCAGGGTCGCCTCAACCCAACAAAGCAAGCCTTTCTTTAAAAAAGTGTTCTAGGTCAAGGTGAGAGTAAACTTAACAAACGCATCCTCTAATACTTTACCCACCCTCCCTTCCGTCAACTTGCGTCTTTCGAAATATGTGGAGTGAAACAAGAGTGAGAGTGTTTGGTAAAAGTGGAGTAGGCTACAATTTAAGAGACTCATCATCGTAGAGTTTTAGTAGGACAAGGGCAACAAAGGAGGGGAGAGTTCCAAGTTGACCTTGTGGACAACCCTCATGCCCTCCCCTCCCTTCCCTCACCAGACAACCAAGGTGAGGTGGACCCTCGTCCAGGGACCAGCCCTTCCTCTTCCTCCCTCCATCCCTTCACAAACAATCCTCCAGGCAGTTTAGCCAAAAGTGGACCACAACTGATAGAATTGGAGAAGACATTCGCCTCGAGGAGTCTTTTCTGGAGTGGGCCATGTAAAAGTATTGAAATCATGACATGAAACTGGAATGGGACCCTTTTACTTATGGTATGAATGACCTGGTCCCATTACTCTATATTGGACATGGACTGATCTAAATTCCTGAATAAATAAACATTTATGTCCGATTATGGAGGGGAACTAGGGGAAGGAAATTAACCTGATTTCTCACACTATAAAGAAGGATAAAGCGTGGATTTGGAAAGATATTCATATATACAAACTGTCATCATCATGCTCTAAATACTTTCCATAAAACCCGGAAAGAGAAAAAGTGGAACGACGTTTCCAGTAAAAAATATCATGTCATTCATTGTTTGACTCATCCATTATTTGCTCCAAATGTTTTCATTCAATAGAAGAGCAAAAAGAAAGAAAAAGGGAGCGACCGACTTTCTCCAGTCTGAGCATGCAATAAAATATTTGCACACGCAAATCTCAATCTGCCCCCAATCTCATATTTCACTCAAGTTGAGCAACTCAACTTTCTCTGTCTCATTTACCCCGACTTTGCAATTTTCATTATCTCTTTTATTAACTAAATATTTTTGGGAAAAATAACAAATTCTGAAGATTACAATTTAACTATCGTTGTCGTTGTCTTTTTACATTATTTTTTTACAATTTTTTAGCAGCAGCCAGACTGTCAGTCTTGTCAGTCTGACGTTTAAAGCAACACTGCTGGCTGTGAACACGGAAGGGCTCTCTCAAAGTTATTATGATTATAACAACTTTGAGATTGGAAGAGTCCAAAATGCTCAGTCAAAACAAGAAATTCCTTCCACACTTTCTCCTATCCTCAAAGTACCAGTAGGGACTTGAGACATGATCTCCCTTTACACTATTTGTTGTTTGGGTTTGGAAACCGTCTAGTCGTGGGGGCACATCTTCAAATCAAACGAATGGACTCTTCCCTATAAAGTGATCTAGATCTCTATATAAAATCATACATAGCTAGGAGATGTGAGGGCAAAACAAGTTAAAGCAAGCCTCTACTCTGCCAGCCCTTATTCCCAACAATATAATGTCGAAGGTGGGATATCCCAGCCCAAACTGAACCCCCAACAAGCCAACATCCTCTTCAATTCTTTATGGTTTAGGGACATTCGTAAATTGCATACAAATCGCTACAAAACAAAATTATGAATATTTTCAAAAGGTAAAGTTTCCGAAACATGAGTGTCTTAAAAACAAGAAATATGAAGGGACCTAAAGGTGATTGTGGATTTGAACTCTTCCCTTTGATATAGAACGCCTGGGGTGTGTCAGCCAGCCATTCGGGGTGTATTCTCTCATATGAAATTCCAGACGGATGTGCGTAGATTTTAGTGCGTAAGGTATATTGCGTGGATGAAAATGCGTAAAAGGCGTAAGATTTTACAGACTTCCCTACCCGTTCATAAGGACACTCGTGTCAATGCGTTCTTCCAGCTACCAACTTGACCTCCCCTCGCCCCGAACAAAATATTCTCGCTTCCAAACAAAAAAACTCCACGTGCTTCCATACTTTGTATAATGATACTATTATAGCTATATGTACAAGGTTTCCAGTAAATGGGGAAACTCAAAGTAGTTGTAACATGTTCAAATAGCGTAGGTTGATGGTTCGGTTTGGTTCCTGAATGCCCATGTCTATATGCATGTAGTAGATCCTTGACTTTCTCCACGTGTTTGGCCAGACAGGGAAATGTTCTGCACGTGCAATTTGAGCTGCGGATGAGTCCATCATTTGGTGGTCTGGACCTTTCCCCTGGCGCTTTCTCTGGCTGGATACTTCCTGTTCGGGTTCCCCCACCTTCTAGAAGCCAACTCCTACCCCTCCATCCCTCCCAAAAAAATCGAGAGGGCGAAAGAGTCGTGGCGATGACACGAGGCAACCTCCAAGATAAGCTATTGACACTCAAGGAAGGAAAAGGTGTGCACGGGAACAATAATACACTTTTCCTCTTCCCGTATCTCATCCATAATTCGGTCAAATCCTAAATAATACCGTTTGCAACTCTAAATTTAACGTTATACACGCGCAGCTTAGTGAGTTGTAACGTTACAGAGCGATGACTTGTTATTTAGCAGCGGAAGTGGAAAAAGTCAGGGTTATGCAACAAAGTGGCTATTGTAAAGTACATACACATGAGCATTCTTATTGTTGTTGTTTTTTGCGTGAAAAGGTTGCTGCACTTAATTGTACTGCTGCAATTTGAGGAAATTGAGATAATGCCCGTTTTATGTATGAATTGAAGCTGTTGACTTTTGAGATGCACTGCTGTCGAACCCTTTGAACTCTTATGTTACTCACTCATTTCATTGATACATATCCGCATCATTATCATATCATTTATCCTCTTTGTTGCATTTGTAAAGTCAAGTGAGTTCATTGATGGTAGAGTGGTTTTTCAGAGGATGACTTTAGTGCAGGGACCCCGAATGAGGACAACTAACGCCGTTCAACCTGGTTTTCGTTCTTGGGTCGGGGCGTTGAGGACGTTGCCTTCCTCATTCCTCCGAGAATCACTGCCATTTTAAATTAAAGTGGCCCCATTTCCTAAACCCGGCCACTCTCTACACCGTCGACTCTTCCTCCTAAATGCAATAAATTATTGCCAGTGTCGACACAAAATAATCAGATCATCTCATCATCTAAATATAATGCATTTATTTACACGCTGATTTGCAACATTACCAAGTATTGTCCTTTAATTGAATGCTGAATTTTCACCTCGGAAGATTAAGAATGGGCCATGCAATATCCTTGTCCCTTGTTTTGTCCATCCAATAACTGTCTTGTTATCACCTTGTAATTCATGTCTTGGCTACTTGGCTTGACTTAACCTCATTCCGTCCTGTCCTGGATCATGGCTAAGGTTAAATGAAGGTTGACCATCCCAATTTTAAACAATGAAATAATGTCAATGTCCAACCCAAAGTCTCTTCTTCTTTCAACTCACTTTTAAAAGGCCAGGCCAGGTGAATGAATTAATAGAAAGTGTGGCCTCTGTCCAGGTCACAAACTGTTGCATAATAAGCAAAGAGAGAAGGAGGAAGGGCCTCGTTCAAAGGTGAAGTTGAACTTGAATTCTTGAATATTTTTGGACAGACCTTTGTTACTTTACAAGGAATTAAAGTAGAACAGGGGCATTTGTGTGGTTAGAGGTGGAAATTGGTTTCGTGTTCTGGATTATTAATTTGCAACTAGGTCTCTTGTTCCATGCATTACTTTCTAAATTCGGATGAAGGTTAATTTGTTTGCATATTTAGATTTCTAGTCCATCCATCCAATTCAATATTGCATGTATGCATGTACTACACACATAGGAAACAATGATGTAAATCCTCCATATTTTTATTTGCTTAGCCTCAGAAATCAAGGGTGACCTTTTCCATTTTAATTTCCGTTCTCTAAAAAGTCAAGGTCCAACTATTTTGGAATTTGGAAGAGTCAAATAATGAAAAATATCCTGGAAAAGCAATAAAAAAAATAATGCTAAAGCATAAACAAAGTGGTATCGTCCAAAAGCTATTATTATTATTTTGATTGTATGACGAGAGAATGCAAAACACTATAATTTGCCTTGTAAATGCGTGAGTGTCTAGCTCAGAATTCGCATGTCATTCACACATTATTAAAAGTTATTAAAACATTATTTTCGGCACATGTTTTCAATTTATGTAGAGTTTATTTGAAAATGTTGCATGCAATGTGGAGCCTGGTACTAATAGTACTAACTAATAGTCATTTAAATTGTGTCGTGCTCTCTATTTAGTAGCAATTTGCTCTTTGCAAAGTCATATCTTCTATTTGCATATTTATAGCTAAGTTGTTGATTCGGTCGTTGAGTTTTGGTTTATTTGTGAATTAGATTAAGAGAGAGTTCAACGGATGGAAATGATTCCAATGAACTGGGATGAACGGTCAATGAAATGGGATCAAAGGGCCGAGGCGACAAAATTGGGAGGACACGACAAGATGACATAATAATTTAAGGCGACACACAATTCTCATTTCCATAATAATACTCGGCGATACAATTTGCAGACACAATTGAAGCGTTGTTCATTGAGTACAATTGATGTGTATCATCCAGTCGGAAACATAATTTAACTGCCCTCAATAATTTGCACAAAGTGCAACGAACTAATGATGAGAAAAGTAGAGTACATGGATAATCAATCAATTGAATCAATGAATTTGTATTTTTAGTCTTTGTATTCTGGATTGAAGTGGATTAAGCAATCATCAAAAAATGTGCATGATTCATGTCACGCACTTATTTGTTTGCATTTTCCCGATTTTTTGTTTGCTATTCTCATTTTGGTTCATTCACAGTCTAGACTGGAAGACTGAATAAATTGTTAATAATTTGCATTTGATATGATCTTTTATTTTTTTATCAAAATGCAAACAGTATGTAGTAAAAACATTGTTTACTTTACTGGAGCATAAAAAATGGTTCAATTGACATTGTTTGAAGTTTTCATCAAACTGCATTCCATATTTTAACTTTTTTTTAAATTTTGGGTTATGATTTTGCATACATATTGAGGACAAAAAAAAAGTTAAATTAAGATTAGCTTAAGTAGGAAAGAAGAACGTGGCACAAAGTAATCATTCAGCACGAGGCGAGATGACAATTGGATGGATTATCTGTGGCATCCGCAGTATGCCACTTTAATTTAATTCGGTTTCTGGCTTTTGGTGTCATCATCTGCAATCCAATCTACAGCAAACATGTTGTTGCTCATCATCATTCATTCATTCATCATCTTCTGGATCAAAAATAGGATACTGGGGCATCATGAGTCAATTACTACTAATTTTATTATAGCTCCTGCTGCGACGATCAATTGAAAATCAAACAATAAAAAATGAGCTCGTGACGCGAGGATAATTATAACAGTCATGTAAAACAAAATGTGACACGGTTGATCTGGGTCCCGTGCACTAAAATTTGCATGACTATACATATAATATGACGCCTCAACGATTAGAGCGTTGCTCTGAATTTAATTCGGCTGGCCCAGTCCCAATAAAAATTGAATTTTTAATTAAAATTGGTATAAATTAAAATAAGCAGCCAACGAACTAGAGCGAGGTTGAGTTGAGGTTTTACTTTGCTACATCAGGGTGAAAATCCTGATATTGGATCAACGCTCTTCTTTACGAAGCCAATGACTTGACTTTAAGTAAATTAGGAGACAAAGAAAGGTGGAAAAGCTAATTTTCATTGCAATTCGATTTCTATGCTAATCCTCAACTCGACTCCCCTCCTCCTCATCAAAGGAATGGTCTCGGATTTCTTGGAGTAACTGGAGAGAAATGCGGATGTGACTTTCATCCAGTTTTAGGATGGGAAGGTTGTTTTGGTTGGGGGAAGGACGATGCGGGGTCATCTCACGAAAGGAAGGACGCTTAGAGGTTGTTCCACACCCAAATAGGTCACAGAAAGTGGAGAGGTGGATGTACCCTATCCGGGTCTCTCTCCATCACTCTCCAATCACCAATTTACACCAACACATTTTATAAGAAAAAGAGAGAAAAGCAAGTGCCTTAAATTGACGAGGGAATCATTAATTTAACCAATTTCCCATAATCGCCCAATGATCCGGGTTCGTTAGTTAGTCTTATTGGATCATTTATTCGGATGGTTGAGGCTTTATCGGGTAATATTGCATATAAGATGAAAGAGGAAAAGAAAGGAAGGATGAAGGAAAGATGGGGAATACTTTTCTAGGTCGGAAGGGAACGCCCGGAAAGATCCAAAGTTCATTTAACTCCTGGGAGAGAGCAATGCCCGGGTTTAGGACCCATCCTAGGCCAACGCTACTTTCATCCCAATGACAACTTGCGCCAAAGAGGACATTCAGGGGTGACAACAAGTAGGTTGCAAAACGTGTATGCAATTCGCATATCACGCACAAACAATGTACCTTCTACCCACTACCGGGTTCGTCTGGTTCCGCATTCAATGAACTAATCTCACAAGCAAAGTCCATTCTGGGGGCTTGTGGTGCGGGACCACATTATTCACAAGTGCGTACGCCATATTACATATTCTTTGCATGCAAAACTTTTCGTTCCTCCCCTTACGCTACCAAAAGTGCAGATTCCTCAGACGCACAAAACATTGGCCAAAAAACGGCATCGGTTATAATGAGACAAATACTTATATATAATGCTTTGTACAGATCATGTTATGTTACGCACCGCTACCTTTACAGTTGTGAGGTATTTGGGGACTATGACTTTCCGTAATAAAGTCAAAGTCTCTCGTATGCAAACGGTTTAGTTACAATAACGTATTGCGGTGCATTGTACTTTTTATAGATTAGCAGTTATTTGCGTTAGTTTAATTTCTCATTGCAGTTATCATATTGTGTTTGTTGCAGTTGGGACGTTAGCCCTTGAATGTGAGGGATATGAGGCAAAGCTTAACAACCTCAAGATCCAGATTAGATCAGTTCAATGAAACCCTTTTTTTGAATCTAAAATTTAGTCCACTGATGAACAATTGAACTGTCATCCACCTTCCTCAAAGTCGCTCTCATGTCACAACATAAATTAAACAAACTTGTGATGATCCTATTTGTTTATTGCTTGTGATATATGGGAGTGACAGATTAAAATAATGCACATAATTTTTATTGCATACATATACATTCATACATGTATTGTATAGGGTGAAATTGGGAGCAGAATAATAATAATTTGATTGTAAAGTTCCGTACCGTTAAATTTGTACTGGTTTAAATTTTAAGCCATTTCCTCCCATTAACAATTTAACTTTGCATATTGTGACACATGAATGATCTACTAATCTCAAAACATGCAATTGAACTCTTGCAAATTGTTTCAACGGTCTAAAAATAGAAGAAGCATAAGAAATTAGACGATATGACCTGCTGCCATGCCCAATTTAACATCTAAATGAATTTACATGAGTGATTTAAACTAGACCAATAAGTAGGCGATTAGCATCAAAGATGACGATGAAAATTGTGGCATCATCATTGAAGATGAATGCATGCACTTTCCTCTCTTGTGAACAAGGAGTGAATGAGCTGAATTTGAGAATGTCAATTCCTTTTATACAACTTCCACCCAAGAGAGGAATTGCAGTGATTGGGCCAACGCTCCTATTTACCCTCAAACGTATGTATGGTTTTGGATAACACAGGAAGTGTAACAGAGATGATCATCTAGTATATATAAATATATACATAGTTTGTTTAGCAGCTAAATGTTTTGGCAAGTTGGTGTTACCGCAAAAGGCGGAATGGACTCTGCCGTCGACATGTTGGCGTCGTGGACGTTTGTGGGAATTGGGGGAGGTTGGAAGTGGAAAGGGAAAGTACTTCAAGTGCCAGACTTGTGGGTTTTAATAGCTAAACTAAACTTAAGTTGTTAGTTCTTGTTTGGAGTAGAAGCAGAGGGACTCAACTTCATTCTGCTTTCAGAAGTCAGAGGGGAAGCATCTCCAACTTCTAATAACTTTATATACACAGATGAACTTAGTTTGTATAATAGCCAAACTTTGTCTTCTCTTTTGAAATTAGGGGAAAATGTTTAAAACTGTGGCCAAACTATAGTTTTTTATTACAAAGTTCAAATTAGTTTGGGAAAAATTTTCCTCGTAATTTTATTTTGTTTTGTGTGTAATGTTAGTTTGCAAAGTGCTGTTTCTTCTTCTTTCTTCTTCTTTCAAACAATTCAACTATTTTATATAATCTGATAACAAAAGTAAACTTGTGATTTATTTTTATATATGTTGAAACAAACTTGATTTTTGCCTTGCACTCGAGGAATATTATGATGGGAAAATATCTGGAAAAAATGCGACAAAATGATATGATGAGATGAAATTATTTGTAATTTTGGAAAATGACATTTATTGCTTATATAAGCATATATGCTTTGATTCATTGTTGAGATTTATTGTTGCATATATGTTTGATGCTAAAAATAGAAGGCTTTTTGATCTAATATAATTAGCACACATTTCATCAACTGAAATAAAACATGATCGCATGTGGCCAAATTAAATCCTTGTACCAGTTTACATTAAAATAAGTGTTCTCATTATTAGATTAGCTTCAATAAATAAATGTCAATAAGAGACCAATGTAGAATAGAAATTACTGTTTGGTTTAAAAGAATTGGCAGTGATTTGGATTTTCGAAAAAACAATTGTCGCCAAGAGAAATTTT
>JAQIXN010001108.1:0-22569 GCA_034698145.1 Proisotoma minuta | reverse complement strand
ACGTTTTGGGTTTAAAGCTTTAGTTTTGATGTCTTCGAAATTAATTTTTTGGAGTCTTAAGTTATAGCGATGTAATTTAAGTAAGGTCAAGAAGGTTAAATTTGTTAAGTTAAATTACGCATTTAAAGTTTAGCATCTCCGTTGAAAATGGCGAGCTATTTCCAACGTTTACAACGTTTTATTTGTTTTGCATTTGTAACTGTATGTATATTAAATATTTGATATTGTTGGGTTCACCTGAATAAAATCCAATTATTACTTTGGATTTATTTAAGAGTAGTTGTTTTCAATCCTTTTTCCACTTGATTTAAGCTCACTTTACGAGTTAAACGGATTCATTTACCGAATAAATATCAAATTAAAACCCAATTTCTTCTCGATTGTTTCCATATTTGTGGATATCCTTTATCCCTTTGATGGACTGGGGTAGCACGACGGCCAACAAACCACAAATCCAAATTATCCCCTTCCACGACTTTCCCCTGTTTCACCTTTGTAAAGATCATAGGGACTAACTAATAGGGTGGCATGATTTTACTCTTTTATAAGCAAAATGTATTGAAGCCTTTCATTGAATGTGATTTTACCCATTTCTTGCTTGTTTGAAGTGAAAGCAGATGAAGAGTGGCACTTAATTGAACGCGTTTTCATGTGGTTTCTCTCAAAACTTTAATATCTGCAGGGATTAATAATAATTAATTGTCAGAAATTGGCTTCAATTGGTTTATGGTTGCGAAATTACTAATTCTATAACAAGTAATAATTGATGTGGTGCAATTCTGGAAAATTGTAAATCCTCAAACCTTTAATTTTACATTACATACAAACTTTATCCATTATATTAGTGTATGTATAAAGCGTTATATTTATCCATTTTATTTTTACTTTTATAAACTTGAGTTCCATTATAATTTAATTTTCTCCTGCATGCTTAAGACAATGAGCTGTTTCTGTTATTATTTAACGTTTGCCCTTGGGCCTGAACAAAATGAAACAAAACAATTGATATATAAAGCAGTGGTTGAAAAGCGTAATATCTTGCTGAGGAGGATGGAATGGCGTGAGGCGTGAGGGCGTTGAGCTGTCATTTCTTCTTTACTTTCCCCAACTTTGTTTGCTTTCTTCATTAATACTTTTGGATTGATTAATAAAGTGTGCAAAAGAGAGACAACTTATAACAGCTCCCTTTAAAGCCACTTAAACTACATGAGCTTTGAGATAAAACAAGAGCTGAGAATGGTAATTATTTTGATGGTGGCCTGCATGTCCCCCTCCCCTCTGCATTTAATAGCATTTAAAGGGAACGTCCATCAAAGCCAAACATTTTCAATCAAAGGACAAATTAAGCAGTTTAACTTTGTGTTTGTGGCTGCATGCTCACACGATTCCTGATTAATTCATCTTTCTCCTGTAACGCTTTCCCTCGGAACTTGATGACAGGTGGGAGTGGTAATTGTTAAACAGGCTCCCGATAAATATGAATTAAACAAAATAATAATTGATATAAACTGTTTGGTTTGTCCATTTTAAAGTAGATTATATGCACATGATGGTTTAGTAAATAAATGCTTTGTTTTTATTTCTTACGAAATGTCTATATAATTATTATCCAAACTTTGTTCTTTTATAATGGGCAGCTCAAAAGTAAAAAAAGAGTTTTGAAAATTGGAGAAAGTTTGAAAATTTAGACGTTTATAAGACAAGGTGAAATGATATTTAGCTGCTAAATTTTAGCATGCAAAAGATTATTTGAAGGTCAACACTAAACGATGTCCTTTTATATAAATGAGTTATAAATTACTTTATCATTTATTTGGGACAACTTCCGGTCGAAATAAAATGTTCGATGCCACTTTCATCTTTTGTATTTTGCAAAAAACGGTCAAGGTTGATGAATACTATCATTTTCTCCACGTGCCAACTCTCACGCCTATATTCCAGTCAAAATAGGGAAAGAAACCAACTTATTAGGCCGTCTGCGAAAGTATACACGCGACAATTTTATCCTTATTATTAGAGTTATGGAGAAACTCGGAGATTTTTTTAACAAAAAATATCTTAAAGCATCTTTAAAAACTTATTTATATGAAAACGTGCCAAACAGGATCTCAAACTTTATAGAAGGAAATTGAAAACATTTCCTGATTAATTAGACTAACTTATTTTTTAATCATCATGAGTATTTATTTACAAAAAATATGTCAAAACCAGAAATCGCATGAAACTGTTCAATTACATTAAATTTATCAATCAATCAAGTGTTGTGGCGTAATAGATATGTAGATGAATTAAAGGGGCAATATGAAATTAATGAGTGAAAGCTCGTATCTTTTCTATTTTCTTCTTCCGCTGACCAACTTGGTCAGACCACGACATACTGAACGATACTGAATCTGTCTAATGACATGCTCGAGAAACAATAATGTATCTCATTTGACCTCAGATTTAGTCAGAGTTTTGAATTTAGACGTGATTAATGGCACAATTGCATGATACCACTAAAAACATTTAATCATGCAGAAATTTTTGCGTGTAACCAACTCTGACTACGATAGTTTAAGAAAAAGTGGATTCGTAGATGTAGCAGAGCAGTATTGGACCTTGCTAATAAAAAATGAAACGATTTTATTCTTTGAGCGTGGAGAATTCTCAGTTTTTTTATAATTTCGTACGTGATGATTTTATAAAAGTTTATGTAAACGTCAAACAAAGAGAATATTTCTCGGCCTTGCTATATAACTCGCAACCAATTATGTCGATATGTCAATTTCTGAGGAGTGATTGATTGAACAGATTTAATTAATCGAATTGATGTTTATATTGCTTACTAACAGTTATAAAAATATTTAGGATTACAATTTTGTCCCTTTCTTATCAATTAATGACATTACACTTGTTGTCTCATATCAGGACTGAGTTCATCTCTGAATCCATTTCGATTAATTACAGAATGTTTTCAATTTTATCATTACAAGAGAAAACAAATTAATTGAATGTATGTATGTGTACAGGTATAAAGTAATTGACACTTGCTGTTCATGTGACTATAATATCAAAATATATAATTGCATCAAAGATAAGCTGACAATAAAACCACACCATCTCATATTTTAAAACAACATTTTTGTGTCCTACTCTTGAGTATCCGTAGTTGTATCATATATTCTAAAATATATTAATAGCTATAACTTTATAGCTGTAAGAAAGAAAATTGGGGAAAATGAGACTAGCAATTATTCTCGGGGCGATTGTTTTCGCTTCTGCAGAAGTTTCAGCGTTTAAGATCCGACCACATAGAGATGATGATTCGATTGACCTTTCGGACAATTCAGCTCAAAATCAAACAGCAAAAGCTCTTGTTTTCAAAGCAGATTTTAGCCAATCAACTCTTAGCCAGGCTTTCGGAGGGGCTTCTATAAGTTATGGCAATCAAAATGTGATTTTATGGGCAAGCGGTGGAGGAATAGATGTACATTATCCGGCTGGATCGTAAGAAATTAACGTTTGACACATACATGTTTGACAATTTGATGTAAATTGATACAAATGCATGTATAATAGATACGTGCCTTCAGGGCCAATTGTTGGTGGCTTTGGAATTTGGAGCAGACATCCAGTTAATTCGAACACTGCAGTTTTCAAGTATGGTGTTTATTTCCCAGCAGACTTTAATTTTGTTAGAGGAGGTTAGTATAATTTAAAACATTGAAAATTTTATGAAAAGTAAGTTCAACTTTCTCCTGTTTTGCTAAAGGTAAACTTCCTGGTCTTTATGGGGGAAAAACTGGGTAATTAATTGATTGATGAAGAGTTTATTTTAGTGACAAATATATACGACAATGCTCATAACATTATTTTCAATACATGGTCACAATCTATTCTACTAAAATTAATAAAAAAACTCTGTAATAGGTGTTCCGGAGGTGACCCTGCTGTTGACTGTTTCTCTACGAGAATGATGTGGCGTGAAGGTGATAAAATTTTATTGACCGTCAAACAATTTGATATCGTTGATTTTCAAACAATGACTATAAAGGTGGTGCTGGGGAGTTGTATCTTTATGCAAATCGAGAGGCACAGGATCCAGCGATATGCAATATGCCAAATAATTACTGCAGCCCTACATTCGGATGGTCTTTGAACACTGGCTCGTTTTACTTTCGGAGGGGACAATGGACTGACATTGAAGAGACCGTGACACTGAACACTCCTGGAGTGCGAAATGGAGTGCTTGCTATCAAAGTCAATGGGCAAGAGGTGATTCGATATAACAACATTGTCTTCAGAACTTCCCAATTTCCAAACATCAGAATTGATGGTATGGATGTCGAGACTTTCTTCGGAGGAAATGGACCAGAATGGGCCAGTCCTAATCATCAAATCACAAAATTCAGGGAAGTTATTCTTGAAAGTTATTAAATTGAATAAACTCCAGAAAATTTGTTAAATTGGAAAATCCATTAAAAAGTGGCATGCAGAATCCTTCTATCTTCCTTTTGTTTGTACAAAAGATGCAATTAATCATGTACTGAGATTGTGTATGCATGAGAAACCTGCAAAAACATTTTTCTACATTTGGCAGTAGATATCATCACATACTCACTCACTTATATCATGATATCATATCACATAATAATTATCATGATTATTACAACTAATTACAAGCTGCGGTTAAATTTTACGATTTATTTGATTGGCTTTGTTGCTGGATTATTTTGTTCCATTATTGAAGTGCAAGTTTTTGTGAGCGACTTGTTACATGATTTAGATTTGAGAGTATAAAGTTTTTTTTTTGCAACCTTTATGTAACTTTAAATTTTAATGGTTTTAAATGGTACAATTTATCTATTTGTTTTCCAGCCATATTATTATTATATGAGAGCATGTTTGATTGTTAAGTCGAAAGTTCTTTAAATTATTATTCAAGTTGGTTTTTGAATTTGAATGGTGAATTATAATGTAAGATTGATTTAAATTTCCATTTAAAAATTTTAAAGCAAGGTTTCCTTAATTCTAATGAATAAAAAACGTGTAGGTCAAATAAACTACATAATGCGCAAATTGCTGGAATCCATATAAAGTTTTATTACTTTATGTAGTCTCAAACATTTCCGCTTGCTTTATTACTGTTATTAATCCATCTCAATTTGTTGTTCCGAATTAATAAACACTGTGAGAGAAAAAAAATTTACTCGTTCAAAGTAATAAATAAATATTGCAATCATGGATTTGGATTCAAAAATCAAGAATGCCTAAATATAAATGATAATGAGATGCTTTTTAAAAAAATAAATATTTAAGAACCATAAGCAGTGACCCATCTTTTTTTACGTTGTGACTGTGCCATATGTACTTATTTAAATTCTAATTAGCTCTTCGTATATTTGCCTACTGATTGTTTGTGTGTGTGGTTAAATTACAAACTTGTAGCTTGACCCATTTTTTAATGGTATTTACTAAAACTGAAGACGTTGTACAATAATTCCTTCCTCTTAAATAACTTTTGTTTAGTCACAAGACAAGTGCAGTTATAATGCGGAACTTTCCCTTTTTCTTTACTTAAAGTGCATTATGTTATGAATAAATGAATGAATATGAGTCACAGTACAACGTTTAAATTTTACATATAGTTAGTTGTATTAGGAATTGAGGTCAATTGTCTACTAACTAAGGAAAACCAAGAAGGAATTCCCCATGTTGTCTACGCTTAATTCTTCTCTATTTTTGGGCTACGTTTAAATGATTAATTTGTTGTCAATTAAATATGACACGCAATAGCAATGTCTCATTGCTGACATGATCTTGATCCTTGAAACAAAAATGTTTGTAAACATAAAAGTAACAGCGACAATAATTTTAATGGTGACTAATAAACTGCAGTCAAAGATTATGACTCTGTCCGACCTTTCATCTAAATATATCCGGTTTTGTGCAATTAAAAATATACAATGATGCAGAAAATTGAACTTGAACTTTAAATTAATATTAAGTTTGTCAGTTTAAGCGAATCCTCCAAAATATAGTATTCGCAACATAATTCTTTAAAAATTCCCTAAAATAATTTGACCCATTAATTAGTGGTTAGGTCGGAAATTCCAAAATCTAAAAAAACGAGTGAAAAAAAACCTAAACTTTGATGTTAATGGCCTGGTTTAAATTTGCGATATCTACAATTCACATAAATGTTATGCATACTAGAAAAACAAATAACCCAGCAATATGCCCTACTTCAGAAACGTTATGAATTAGCCCAAATACAATAAAAGTAATTATTCCTGGATATAGTAGAATTGTTGTCACTTTTATTGGCTATAGATCACGCCGTTAATTAGCTGGATGATTCATTAATCTGGAACCAATATTCGCATGCATTGCATTATGTAATTATGGAAGTAAATCAGGCATCTAGGTAATTGCCAATTATTATATCAATTAACTTCTAATCTAATAACATATATATTATATAATGCAATCTGAGACTTTCTAAATGCACTATTTTTAGAAAAGTGCGTAGAAATTTCCGGATCAAAAAAAAATAAATTGATGTCAATATTCAAGGTTGACAAATATTGAGTTAAACTATTGTGAAAATCAACAATAAAAGTTAATAAATAAATGCAAACAAGTCCTGACCTTTATTTTAGTTTTTAAAAGTGTATCAAATTTCCCACGATTCATATTTTAAAATAAGTCATTCTAAATGAGTTACAAAATAAATGGATTAGAATTATGTTATGAATCATAGACTTGACAAATATTAGTAAAAACTTGATCCCATTTTTCCTAAAATTAGATCACAACAGAATCCATTTAATGGACATGAAAAGAGCAATTTTTGGAAAGTTTTGAATAGCCAGAATTTTCTCCGGTGATTAATCCACTAATCTACACTTCATTCAGGAAAATGTCCAACCAAAATCCACAATGCACGACATTTTAAATTTTTAATTACATAATGCAAGTGTGGAATTATTGCTTTTGTATGCTAGTTATGGGAATGCTAAAATTTTAATTGTGAGAACCGAAATTTTTGTGCAGTGAACTAAAGCAGTTACTTTTTTTAGCATTTTCTAAAAATGGAAAAAACTTTGAAAACTCATTTGATAAAGAGAAAAGAGAGTGGATTGGATTTCACAACAAACAAACATTGGCTATGGAATGAGCAGCATCTGAGTTCCCATGCACGGAAAAAGTGATCAGAACAAGTTTCCTTTATCCCCAATTTGAATACTTAAATTTTTTCAGGACGGGTTTCCTCTTTTTTTTTACCTGGACGAAAAGCCCACTAAGGGATCAGTAGGGAGTCATCAGATGGACATGAATAGAAGGGGATTAAAACCTTTATTTTAAGGGATGAATAAATTTTGATCCTTGTGATATTGCTAATGGACAGGTAGAAAATATTAAGGGTGAAAGCAAAAGATGGATAATCTGCACTGGACATTGCTCATGAGAAATTGTATATAAGTATGTACGACATTGATTAATGCATATTTACAGTTTAAAATTATAGTGCCTGTTTATCCTAGCTTTTAGAATTTATTATACCATATAGTTTAGTTTTACAAAGTTTTGTTGTTTGTTAATTAAATTTTTCGTACAATGTTCTAAATTTACACGTAGGATGAGCTATTTATGCATAAAAAATTCACAGCGTATAACAAGAAGATACTGAGCCTTTCTCGAAATGATCTAGCCGCAAGCCATTTAATTTCTGCTTTGTGATGAGGTTAACTAACCTTTCATAATTTGTATAATTTGACCCTCTGGCAAATTAAGATCAGTCATCCATCCAAACCCAAACCAAGGCATTTATTTACACTGCTAGATGAATAGACAAAGAAATGCCAAGTTAGTGAATCGCTGAACAAATTAAAATAAAATTAATTCTTTGCGTCTTGCCTCCGTTTTGTGGTTTGGTTTGTGGATTGAATTTAAATTTGAATTGAATATTCAAATTTTGTTCTACCTATTTAATTCAGATTTGGGATGATGTATTAATTACAACAAAACAGGGATGAAGCGGAAGGTGAGGGGAAGACGAAAGGGTGAGTGCAAGTGCCATTGTCCAGCAAATGAGGGCCATTTCCAGCTCATGCCTTTTATTCATTCCTTCTTTGTACACACAAATGTAATGGAGATATTTTTGGAGATTCATTCAGTGTTGAAATTTGAATAAACATTAAACCATTATTAGCCATTTAATGCAACGGGTAGGAAATTTAAAAGTATTTCTACAGGTTTAAGTTACTCATATGCTTGTGGGAAAAATTAGACAAGTTTCCGGATTTTTTTGAGTGGCTATCATAAACATTTGTTTAATAAATTAAAACATTTACAACTCAAATGATGCATCCACAAGGAAAAGTCCGTTCAATTAATGGTAACTATAAAATTAAAAGCTTCAAGTTGTTTGACGAAAAGGCTCATATATGTATGCATATACATATATAATTTATCTAGGATGGAATATCAAAGTAAAGAGGAAAGCCTTAATACTTATTCTTACCTTGGTTTATACCACATCATGGGTTAATTTCATGATCCATAGGTAAAATACATAAAAGAGCTGGTGGGAGATGTGAGACGAGATGGGAACGTCAATTTACTCTAGTTTAGTTTGATGGATGCAGAATTTTTAAAAAGTCATCAAAATGCAAAAAGATGTTGAGCAATATTTAAATTGAAGAGTCAAAATATGTAAGCTGTCTAATTTTAGTTTATTATCTTCTTAAATTTGAAGATGAGTGCAAGTAGATAGTTTAAACTCATGAGCTAAAAGATAAAATGCCAAAAACGTATCATTTTCGTCCTTTTCTTCCATATTTTGAGCTAGACAAGTTCAAACTCCTTTCAACGACCTTTCAGTTGACCAGGAAAGATTTGATTGAACTTTGTTAGAAGTCTCATCTGCTACAGTCTCAAGTTATTAGATTTTTGAGCAAATAAACTTTGACTGCAAAACGCTGTCGTCTTTTGTAAATACCTTGGGGCTATTTGATATTTTTAATAGGAACATGTCTGATAAAATCAAATGGAAAGCAGGATGCAAATTCCAGTCTCATTTTGTGCATTTAACTTTCTATGAAGTTTCCTATGGCATGTTCGTACAATTCTGCACTCGAGATTCTCATGCTTTTGATTTATAAAGTTTCAACAAAATTTGCAAACGAAACACTGGCCCAAGGGATATCGCACATACATTATGTATATTACAAAGATGATATGAATGATATTAAACAAATTTGCTCAATGACGATATAAAAGTTCTAGGAAAATGATTCAAAGTTATTGGAATTATTGGAAATGAATGTTTTTTCATGGATGACATAATAATAAAACAAGTGAAAGTAAACGTGGTCCAATTCTAATGACCTGACAGTGGCATACTTACATTTTTATCCAGAACCAAATCTTGCTCATCCACACACCTGCTTTAGCATGCCATTTGTTTACTTGTTTTTGTGTGATATAATACTTGGTTTGTTTCAAAATAGAATAAAGAGTATATTGATAGGTATGGCCAAGTGGAGGACACTCTAATGATTTCCGTGTTAATTTTCAGAGCATAAAGTGCATAAATATTACATAAAAAATGAGGGTGTTTTCACTTTCTGTATTACACCTGCTACAACATGCCCCATATTATTATTATGCGTTACCCCAAATGATGTGTTGCGATGATTCATATTGACACAGAAATTATTTAATGATGAATGAGTACATAATGGGATCAGTTATTTATATGTGCAGACAGTGCAAAGTTTTTTTGTGTAAAATATTTTGATAGAATACCGGTTTTGTTATGTACTTATAACGATACCACTAACTGTTTTCCCTTTCTTTATAATAATGTATTTGATAACAATGAATAGTGCGTATCTCTGTTACAAATGTAGGTCGGGAAACCCTTTTTAATTTGTATCCTGCAAGTTGGAATTTTCTTTAGACTTTTTTTGGAAAAATGGAAAATCCGATAGATAGCATATATAGCATCCTCTGACATTTTGCATGCGTACATACAAGCGAGGCAAATTATCTAACAATCCCTTTCAGGTATTAGATAATGATAATTCACATTCAAAAAAGTCGTGGCATTAAGTAGCACAGCCAGCAGACTTATATTATTATGGCAAAGATGATCAAAGTACATAAAAGCACTTATGTACAACTTGGTAAATAGGTTACGTCTTGTGGGATAAAAGATAATACAAGGCCCGTAATAGTGTGGAGGGGATACAATTCAAAAGTGAAATAGAAAGCGGAAGAGATGGAATAATAATAAAGAACGTCGAAGGAATGAAGAGATAAAATGAATGTGGAATTAGGACACGCCAAGGAACCAAATTCAAACCCCTAACTAACTAACAGAATGCAAAATCACATAAAGAACCAACAACAACTACTTAATTACTTTTTCAGCCCGTGTAGTTCTGTACTTGCCTTTTGTCAACAATTTTGCAGGGGTCTTTCATTTTATCATTTCTGTTGAGATTCTTTAAAAATCCAATGTCTTATTTTACCCCTGCATGAATGTTCTCGAGTTGTACTGAACAAAAGCAGAAGCAGACAAAAGTTAGCTTTGCTATTTTGTTGACGAGTGTCAAAATATTACGTAAGTTTAGTTTGCGTTGCTACAATTTATTATTTTATGTTGACGTTGGTTATTTTTCTATTGGTGTCCTACTTTTTAACTTTGGAAGATCAGAACTGAACTTACTTTTACTTTTTTCCTGTTAAATAATCAGGAATGCACCGCCGTCATTCATTTACTATGCAAAAGAATACAAATATAAATGGATATAGATGACAAAAATAATTCACACTTTCAAACGAAAGACAGAACGCTGCTGACATAACGCCATTAATACATGCGACACGTTTCACTTTTAAATTAGTACATACTAAATATGCCAAGTAAACAAATAAATACACTTATGCAGAATTTTGTTTGACTGCTACCAAAAATGAGTTAATTGAGACAAAACTATTCTTATACTAATACATTTATTTTTTTGAAAGAATTTAAACTATTTTAACAGCACTTTTCCTAATCATCGTTTTAAAATTCCACAATTCCCTAAATTTTTGCAACTCTACATGCATTGTAAATTTTAAGATAGCCAACATATTTTTAAGAGATTCACAGAACCACCATTAAAGTTACTTTTTGTAGGTATAAAAAATTCTTTGTGAGCTCTCGTTTGAAATATACTCCTATTGATTTTTGAAAGATGTTTGTACATTTTTTTTTATTTATGAGTTTTGTTCAGCTCATTGTTGTTTGTTAGCCAAATTCTTTTAAACCTTATTTCGAAACCTTATTTTATTGAAAAAGGGTTATAATCTTCTCGTTCTATGAGTACAACACGTGTCTGTGGTTGGTGGCTATTTAAATAGAGAATTAGCTATAGATGAGGATGTGATATTATTTAACTTTGAATTTATGTATGCTGCTGAATAAGATGAAATGATTCACGAGTAAGATTTGCCCTAAATATTTACAGAATATCCAATACGCACTTGTATACGTGTATCTCCAAACGTAGAAATAAGGCATCACCTCGACATTTGGCAATGTCACGGGTCTGACTATGCCTTCCGTTCATCAGTGTCGATGAACCATAATTGCATAACTATTATATGAGTACTGAGAACTGCTAACTTTACTTTAAGGGAGCCTAATAATGGATTGACACATAATTTTATTAGTTCGTTGACCGTGTAACTTACAAAGGGATAAAAAAATCATGTTGTGGACTGCCTGACTTATTCTAGATGGTCACTGCACTTTCCATGTATTGCAAAAGTACCCAGAACAAAGTAACCAAAAACGTAAGCAATCATGAGAAATTTGACCACGGTGTCTTTAAAGTAAGTATTTCAAAATTTGCCTTCAAGTTTCGAAATTTTGCATTTCAGATGATAGTTTTTAGCTAATACAGACAGATAAAAGAAGAATAAAAAGAAGATCAGAGATTTTTCAAAGATCTATTTAAAGTTATAAAATATTTGTTGTTAAAATTTCGATTGATGTATTTCCAATTTAAAAAAAAATATGAGAGAATGAAAGATGTGTGTCTTCTTAAATAGCTCATCATTTTCAATGTTGAACCCTTTGATACAAGCAAGATGATACTTGAATTGTGAGGAAGCGACCTTCCCCTTAGACTTCAATGTGAGGAAGGTGAGACAGAAGGCCTTTTGAGGTTGGCCAAATAACTTGATTTTGATTTATATAAAATAATTATTTGCTTTATTATACAACAATAATTTTCTTTATTTTGCCGACGTAAACAAATGCTGAACCAATTTTTGCAATTGTTTTATATTTTGTCTGAAGAAAATTTGAGTTGTTTTTATCAATTTACTCTAGAATAAAGTGCCTTCATTTTAATATCCAAATTAAGCTAAACATTGCCTGAGAATATTTTTCCAACTTTGGCTAAAATTATGCATTTAGCCCAATTTACCCTTCACCTCGTACTTCAAGTTAAAGTTGTACATTTCAAGATTTAAAATAGCAGATGAGTGATACTTCTTCACATAAAATAAATGAAATGGAAATTAAAGAGAAGCAGGTCACGCTATTCTAGCCATGGACCAATTTAGTATTATTTTTACATACTTTACAAAATAAAAATCGGACAAATATTTAAGTAAAACAACTATAAATGCAACACGACAATTTTAATATCAAATCCAACACTTTATATTTTTACGTACATAGTAAATTGCCTAATTGCACTCCACCGGTTTGTAGAAGGATAAATAATAATAATAGTAATAAAAGAGATTCGACTTGACTTACACTTTCTACTTGCTCTGGAAAAATTGTTCTTTTGGCATGCGTTTGACGTGCGACCCTTAATTACACATTTACCATGTTATGCAACCAAAATGCGATGGGCACTTAAATGAAGTGTTCCGTGCAGGTTCTGAAGATCAGCCAAGGGCATCATTTCCTAAATTCCTTTTGCATTTATTTATGCCAACCAACAATTTTTGACATCTGATACCATATTCTTATTCTAACCAACTGATTGATCTATTTCCAATAATAATTCAATACCATATTGGCTGTGACGACTTTATTATTATAATGCACTTGGCGTTGAACACGATAAAATAAAATGTGTTTTGGATTATTAAATTTAGATGTATTATCAAAATTGCTTCCCTGCACCCCCAAATCGCTAGCTTAGTTAAGTGATTGTTAAAAGCCATTTCAGGTAGTTACATGTTATATAAGATGACATTTGGTCTGATGGATGAAGATGTCACGCTATGGCTCATCAGACAGGTAAGACAAAGACTGATGGACATGAGAATTGGACACGGGTGACCCTTGTAGCCTTGAGGGAGTCAGCAAAGTATGAAATAAAGCAGAACAACAATACAACCATCTTTCTGCAATTATTTTTCTCCAACAATGAATGTCCATGGTCTGTCCAAGTATTATTTGAACAGTTTTGGTAACCTAAAAGAAATTAAATGGAACAAGTTTGTGAGTAGCGTGTTTTTTGTTATGAGATGTCATTTTATATATGATACATTTTCACACGCGCTTTCTCTATTACAACCCATTCACCTTATTTCCCCCGAGGATTCATCAATAATCTTTGATCCGTTTTGATACATTCCATCTCCAAAACAAAACTTGCAAAAAAGAATTCTAAAAGTACCAAAGTTGATATATAGAACATATGTAATTTTTTGCTTCTCACAATAAATAAAGACAAAGTATCGTCTGTATTTGTATACTGGAAATGAGAAAATCAAGCCACCCATAAAGATACAGAAGCAAAATCACTTTGTCTCAAATCCGTACCATGAAACAAAAAGAAATGTTTTAAATAATCGCTTTGTTTTGTATTTCTTTATTTAATTTTGTTAAATGTGAGTGCGTAAAATTAGCATTTAAAAGCCTTTGTTGGAAATGGTTTGTTGTCTATTATCCAGATTGAAGTGCTACTTGACCAGACACGAGGCAAATTACGTGAGATTCTCACACGGATTTGTTCCCGGCCTATGCTTGGAATAGAAAACCAGTTTTTGGTATTTTCCCCACAATCCAAAAGTCCATTCCACTTCAGTCGTCTTTGTAAAGAAATGATAATGATAATGTAGACAAGTAATGTAGCAAAATAAACGAGTGGAAAATATAGCCAACAAAACCAGAGAAATGGATCTTTCTTTTTATTCCCCTGTCAAAATAATTAACTTATGCCCTCGTTCACAATGAAAGTAGCTGGGCCTTCTCAACACGAACTTTGTTGCTCTCACAACTTTTTAAACCATTTGAATTGAAATAATTTAATGCAAATAACTGTCTCATATTTCTTGGAATAATGGGAATTTAACAAAAATAAGTCTATTTAGTTTTTCAAACAGGGCTCACTTAACATTTATTAATGACCGCAAAACTTTCTCATTATGGTGTTAATTAAAAATACTTGACCGGATTTAAAAACTGGAAAATTAGGTCTCTCATTTCCAGTTTGTATGCGATATCAATGGATGAATTTGTGGTCATTTTTGCTATATAATATATGTTAATTATGTTTCTCAAGTTTCCTCCTTCTTAAAAAAACTGGCTAGACTGGAATAAAGCCTTGTCGGAACTTTTTCAGAACTAATCAGAACACTTAAATCAAATTTTTAGTTTATTTCCTATAATAGTTCAAAAAAATATTAAATTAGGTTTCTAACTGGTTGAGAGGAAATAGAGAATTCTTTGAGGTGCAGAATAAAAATGTTATGTAGACCACACACCTGGACTTGAACAGCTCTTATCTTATTGCAATTTGTCATATTCCATAAATCTATTGACGAATGAGAGGAAATGCCTGCCAATGAATGAATAAGTTGTGATGTGTATGCAAATGCCAACGTGATTATCCCATGAATATCGATTTCCCATTCAATCATTTGATTCCTTTCATCAATCAATA
Organism: Proisotoma minuta; assembly: GCA_034698145.1. Classification (NCBI taxonomy): domain Eukaryota; kingdom Metazoa; phylum Arthropoda; class Collembola; order Entomobryomorpha; family Isotomidae; genus Proisotoma; species Proisotoma minuta. Next base: position 7,615 of record JAQIXN010001108.1, on the reverse strand, counting down.
CCAAACAATGATATGCAACGGATCAAATTTCTTGAAATAAAATGTTGTGGACAATTAAAAGATTTGCATTTTACATACAAAATTCCGAGCATTAAATTTGGACTACAAAAATGAGATATTGCTCAACCTTAAAAAAAATACGAGCCTAAAATTAAAATTAGATCAACTCGTTCTTATTAAGCAACATGTTCATAAGTTACTGGACATTTTGTAGGTAGTTCTTATTTATTATAGAAATAGAATCAATGGTCTCACGTTATTCGCCAACGATTGCAACACAATCAAAAATCTTTCAACTTTAAAACGTTTGTTCATTTAACTCTATCAAAAAAATAATTGGTCAATCCCAACTTAAGCATATCCAAAGGCGTTTCTTCTTTCCATGAGAAGATGACCAAAGCTAACTAAATCCTCGTCGGTGTGTTGTAACAAAATGGATATAACTTGAAGATATTAATCCTCGTTCCTTATGACCGGCAGTGGGACAATGGATGAGCGTGGATTATGAAACAGATCCGAAAAAGGCCTCTTTAGTTGTAAAGCGTCTTCTTTTGTGTTTGTTTGTGTGGCTTGGCTGAGTAAAAGAAAAGTAGCCAAACCTGTTTTCTCTTTGATTTGCCATTTGCTTTTAAATACATAAAGAGCATGGTAATTGGGACTCTTAAAAGTATGCTTTTCCAGGTGTATTTATGTTAATATAAAGATTATTAATATAATAATATTTTATAGAAATTATAAAACTTAAAACAACTAGATTAAATTGAGTCTACAATTTTCACACATTTTCAACAAATTATTCAATTTGATTAAGCAACAAATACCAGGTGTGCGATTCTTGGAATATGTTTAAGTAAGATTAATTGTACCTATATTGCTTGTCAAGTGTTTTGATTTTTTTTTATAAATATTTGGTTTGACTACAAAAATGCGTAAATGGATGAAAATAAAGTGACGACAAGTCAATAATAACCAATACAAATTATTGCGACTTTGTTTTTATAAATTCCTTTGTACAAATGCGCAATTATTGGAAACTGGAAAAATATATTATAGACATTTTGATGTTGGATTAGGAAATGAGCTATAAAAAAATAAATCGCTTTCTCTAACTTACAATGCAGGAGTGTCTAAAAGTTTGCTTTCACAAACACTTTCACTGTAAAATGTCTGAGGCAAATGAAGCTCAACATTTTTATCTACTAATCATCAAAACTTTTATGAATATTTTGGTGGAATTAATGACGCCCCCGTTGTACATATAATATGTAACTCATTAAGTTATTCTAGATTTGGATCTAAATACGGAGAAATAAAAGCTTCCAGTCGAATAAGGAAGATTCTAGATAAGAGATGATTATATTGATAAATCATGACATTGATTCACCTTGTTGTTTTCTTTCATTCATTGACCCGAATGTACCAAAAAGGGTGGGACTGAGGCAAAAAGCGTATAAATTATCTGAGAGGTGACAAATATGAAATGTGCAAATTTTTTGATACGAATTATCTTTCAGTTAAATCAGGAAAATATTTATACACTAATATTGACGTTTTGCACCATATTCTTGTACGTCTACAATATAAATAAATTCAATGTTCTAATGCAAAGAGGGTTTCGTGTTTATTTGTGGATGGAGAAAGTTCAAAAGCTATCGGTTGCATCTTTTTCATTTAAAAAAAGTAGTTAACATATTCAAAACGTGTAAAATATTTTAGTTAAAAGAAAGCTGGTGAACTAAATTCAAATATTCAACCTAAAAGTTTTTATCTGATTGCTGGTTTTTTCCTTGTCCTAAAATATATGTAAATACATATACTTCAAGACCGATTCAAAGTTTGATTAAAGGAATATGCTACTATATATATGATGATACCTTAGCCAATTTGCAAGTTTTCACCTGACAATAAGATTCAACGAAACGATAAAAATGAGGACTGGATAATAGATGTCTAAATTACTTTTTTAAGCAAGCACATCAATTAGAGGTATATTTACATTTTCTTTGCCGGTCTAATACATGTTGAACTTACATTTAAAACTAGCTTATGAAACACATATTTTATATAATTTTTCACCTAATTGGTTTATACAAACGGAAAATTTTGAAAGATATTAAATTGGTCAGTTTGTTTACAAATGATAACTCAAAAGCTGACATTGTATCCTGGATTTTGATTATTTTTTTGGCTGTGTTATACAACTTTATTTGAACAGTTTCAGGTAATCGGGCTTTCACTTCACCAACCAATGGCCTTGTCCGAATGACTAGACTTTAATACACTGAGGTATTATTAATTTATGTTTCATATAATTAAGAGATTAGATTTGTGAATAAATGACTTCTGTTTGCTTCCTATGTACGATTCAAGATAGTATTAAGCGGCACTGTAATATAGACATAATTTGGCTAAAATGAATAATTATATCAATATATGTATAAAAGTCAAGTCAAGGTGACGATGGTCAATGTAAAACATTAATGACGCATCATCAATGTACATACAAAGCTATTAAAGTGATGATTTAGAGTATACCACCCGCAAAATACTACGCATTGACCCGAGACTGAGATTAAATCTTGCTGAATAAATCAAGTTTGGAATCAATTTTCAAATAGATGTATCAATATAATAATCTCTGGATTTGTGACCACAAACCTCAATTGGAATAAAGTCTCAATGTAACGCGTGTTATCCATTTATTTCCAGAAAAGAACAAGAATGTAATGAAAGCTTTTTATGTGAGCTTTCTGGACAAGTTTTTATAAAAATGGATATGAATCCTTTCAGCGTATGCAAGGGTGTTGTATCCATTAAATTGCATGGATTATCAATCCTATTACTCTATATGAGGGAAAAGAGTAAGGTTAAGGTCATCTCAAACTTTTTTTTATTCTTTCAAAGTCAAACTCAAGAGTATCCAAAAGTGGCCACAATTATTTTTATAGAAGCAGCCATTGATGAGCTTGTTATACTTATTCAATTCAATGAAAACAAAGCGGATGGGAATTTGTTTCAGCGATTTAATTTTTTTATTGTAGTTGCTGTTGGTCAGTAAAATTTCACATCATCAAAAGAATTAATACGAATGAGAATCCAAACCATTTTATTATTAATGATAGCTAATTTTTCCTTATATTAATTAAATTACAAAGCAACTCAATTATCTAAACAGAACCTCACACAAAGATTTTTTTTATTACTGTCCAAAAGAAAATGGCTTGATTTTATTGCAAAAGACGATTTTTTATAAACCGAAACATAAAACAGATAAAGACATGCAAGGGTCAACATTGTAATAAATATTATCGCAACGCAAACCCATTCACCTCCATGTTCTAATGATTAACAACGTGCAATTAACAAACATTATTTGCTTCCATCTCTTTTCCTACATATAAATGTTGCTTTTTTCTCTATTTCTTTGTACATTATTAAAGTTGTTGGTCATAGAATTATTTGCTCTAACAGACAACAACTGTTAAGTTACTTAAATGCTAAGAGATGTATAAAATCTTCCAGATAACTCTATAAAAGTGAGATTTATTTTACAAAACTTTGTAAATTCTCTTGTGTACCTTGAAATTCATCACACGAATATTGAATCCTTCAATTCCACAAAATATAACAATGAAATGACGCATCAAAAACAAACAAATTTGGAGTAATTTGGGATACTATAGACGGATCATGTTTTCGGCTTTGTCGGCTCTCTTTTTGTTTTACAATTTAAATTAAAGCACTTATCCAACGATTTTCTATAATGTTCCAGTCCAAGTAGGCAAGGCTCAGGTACAACGTATTTTAGCAATTTTCTTCCCAATTGAGATGCACAACTTTTTTGCGTCTACACAATTACATGAATGTTTTACGCAGAGATGATGATCGAATTGAGAGATGAATGAAAGGTACGGCACCAAATAATTGCAAAAATTGGAACAATTTTATTTAAACTATGAATAAGATTCCAGTTCGTGAAAGAATGTTGTTCGGAAGCTTTGTAATAACTTCATTCATTCTTAATAAATATCTTTAGAATAGAGGCATTCACTTTCAGGGGGAAATGAGAATGTTTGTCTCAGGTTGTCTCAATTTTCTTCCATGCATTTAATGATCTCAGCCTACTCTTAGTTCTAATATTTCGGATGCAAACACTAACTAAAGACTAAAAAAATACTCCAGTCTAATGATTAGGATTATTTAGTGTAAAATTACACATTTCACGCCTAACTTTATGCGTGAATAGCCATAAACGATGAGTTTAACTATAAGTTTGCGAGTACCATGATTTTTAGGGTAGGAAGGAAGGATGAACCACAGATATAAAATTGGAAATAAGTGAAAGTGTGTCATTATCATTTTGCATAATTGTGTACTACACTAAATAGATGCTTTGCAAATTGCAATGCATGATGATATAATATTACCAACCAAACAACGTGCTAGTGCAGATGCTTACTCCAAGTTTTAATCTTCATATTAAAACAAACCCCACCACATTTGACATTCTCTGCCCTAACTTACCTTCATTTTAAAAATAGTTAGGTATGAAAATTCGTCAAGAAAATCAATTAACAAAACAATTGAATTAAAAAATTAAAATAACCACATTATGGAACAAATATAACATTTAATATTGGCCTAAATATCTACTCAACGTTACATCCAGTTCAAGTCAGGAAACTCTTGGACCAGAAAATTATTCTTTTTAACAAAAGCAAAGCATCAAGTAGTACAATGGGAACATTATGATATAATAACGTTACACAATTTGAATCTAATGTTTTTACGCATAGTTTGATGCATGAGGTTAATGACAATTGTTGGTCGAGATTGAATAATAATTGCACCGATAAAAATCGAGACTCTAGGCCAAAAGACAAGCATTTAGACAAAAAATATAAATAATAAACCATAAAATAAAATAAATCACAGCGTAGCCTAATTCTCAAAAGTAGGAAACCAGGAAGTGACCGCAGTCAGCAATGCAACTGCAATTTGTGAACGGCGAAATTGTGTCAGATGCGTCAGGCCTCGGGCTAAACGTAATATCATAACATCAAATAGTAATGGCAAAGTAATAGTGCCCACACCTAAGAGAACTGGCCTACTTTCGATTTCTACCAAGTTGAGGATTGTTTAATAAATTTTCCATAATTGTTCATTCCTTTTGTTTAAAGATGGTAATAATTTCAAAGACTGAACAATGATTTAATGACAATGCCCTGTTTAAGTAAGTATTGCAAAAAAACCTGCCCGTTTTATGATGATTGCTTCTTATAACGAATCGGCCTGAAATTATAATTTTAGAATTGCTTTAAATTGTTGTTTCCTTAAGTTGGCATTTACTCCTCTTTAATATAGAGGAATCCAAAAATTATTCAGATTTATGCATTTAAGTGAAAAGTTATTTTTTCATACTTACGAACTTTAAATGACACAATGAATATTTTAAATGTTTAAACTAATATTAACATCAACCTGCTCTTATGAGAATTTTTTTATCTAAAAATTAATATCTCGGGCCGAGGGAGCTTGCTGTTTAGTGGAAATGAGGTTAAATTTTTAAAAAGAAATGAAAAGTATTTCCTAGATGACATAATAACCAGCTTTTCCACCACCTCTTCAAAGCTCTATCTCTTATCACGTAAACTAATTCTTTATTACAACACAACCTGATTTTTTGTAAAGGATGAATAATATTTAACCCTTTTTACTCTTTTCTTCTTCTTCTTTTGCTATTGAATTTAAATGATGCCAACCAACAAACAAGAAGAAGAAAAGAGCGTGCCCTGAACTAGAACTAAATAAATTTGGGAAGATCGATTTCACTCAAGGAGGTCATTCATTCTTTAACTTAACATTTTCATATCAATTAATAATTAATGTAATGTAGATATTACTATTGATTTATGGACTATTGGCAATTGTCAGTCATTCTAGCAACGTATGTTATAATTTCACTATGTTCGGCACAAATGAGACTGGAGAAACGTTCCACGCAAAAATTCCACTGGTTCATGTTTTTTGTGGGTTTTAGGTAGTATATATTTATGCGTAACAAATTAGTTTGTAAATAAATTACATATCTGTGAATTAAAAGTGTGGCCAAGCAAGTAAATAATCATCAGCCGAATGACCTAAACCTGAGAGTTCATCGTAATAATTGGATTACTGGGTCATTTACGCCTGGAATTTGTATAATTTCTGATCGGAAACAAGTGTACATACGTACATATGCTTGCTGAATTTTTATGTTTTTCGACAAAAAAAATCAAAAAATTCCACCTCACCAATTCCAAAATATATAATTTAAGCGACTTTTTGTAATTTACCTATTATTGTATTTTTTACTCATCTTCTTTTCTTGGAAAGGATTTAGTGACCTACTAAACCAATCTGAATATCTTTTGGTGTTCATCTCTGTGTAGTATGTTTATGTTGCTGATTCCAATACTTATCCAAGAAGGATAATACTTAAATATAGAATTGCAGACATTCACTTGGTCTTTGTGATGAAAGTAAAAGGGACGAAGATGAAAAGAGCGACTCTCCTGTGCTCTGTCGTGATTCGTGTTTGGCCTATTTTTCCTTCCTTCCCTTAACTCCTTTACATAATAACACAATACTTGCAAAAATAACCAAGACTCTTTTATTCTTGGCTTAACTAAAATGCTGATACTTTTGTCATAAAACCAGCAGGTTTTATTTATTTCTATTCATAGATAATCCAATGGTTAAAATATAAACATTGCATCTTCCTCCTTCTTGATGTTTGTCAGTTAAATTTTTATTAAGGTAAAAGCAGGATTTTGCTGCAAGGATGAAAGATGCACAAATAAAACAAACACAAAATATGTAAGCTCCTCATTAGTTGAATATGAAAGACTGCACTTTACTTAGGCTTTTAGCAAAAGACATCCAACTGTTTGAAGTTGACAATCTTTGTTTAATTTGCCCCCTGTGATGTTGTAAATATTAAATGCATGTACTATACTTTTCTCACATCTTTAGATTGTACTGTACTACAAATATCTTAAAGTGCATATGTAGGAAAAACATTAATTTTGAATATTTATCAAACAGGAATTATGAAATGTTTAGTAAAGTTAAATTAAAAGTCAATTAAGTCAAATCCAAATTAAGATTTGCTTAGAAATGACATAATCTAAATTGCATAATATTTAGTTTTTTAGTTTCCTTCCGTTGAAATTTACTATTCAAAAACTCATATTCAGACCATAGACAATGTCTAAAACAATAATATATAAGACTTGATGGATAAAACTAATAGTTATTATTCAATGTGTCTTTTCCTAGTGGATAACTGCTTTGTTGTCTCGTGCCTTTAATCTGGGATGGGAATATGAAAATGCATAATATTCCTTTATCTCTGAATCATTGATGCAGCATGCAGCGCAATGCATTTATAAGCTTGTGTGTTGAAAATATGACAGGATGCAAACTTCCCGTTATGCGAATAAAACTTTGCATACATTGGCATATTGCAAATTTCACTTTCATAGATAGATTTGAGATAGAGACCAGCACGGGCCGGGTTTAAGCCCGAAAAAGCCCGGCCCGGCCCGAGCCCGAAGGGTCGGGCTCGGGCCGG